>CATIWR010384805.1:0-10351 GCA_949677035.1 Omphalea diandra
AACCATATAATATACACACACAAAATATCACAAATATATATATTCACACAAACAATATATAGATATAATATATAATTTATATATATATATATATATATATATATATATATATATATATATATATATATTTATGAATAAATAGTTATATTCGTTAGGTTTACATTAAGACAACACATTTCCAAACTGCCCATCTGGACAATTCAATAATCTCCCACAATTCAAGTAAGGAGGGCACTAAATGGGTTTCTAAGGGTAGGCAAAATATTAGTAAAATTTTGAGCATAAAAATCATGTTCAAACAAAATTTACTAAAATAATCCTTTATGAAGAATGAAATAATGTCAATAAACATTACTTTTCATTAGTGCTTAATTGCAGTAGTTCAAAGCCTAAAATCAAATAAGATATAAAATTGTGTAAAATATTTAATGCTACTTTACATTCATGCTTAATTTATTCTTCAAATTTTAAGCATGCTTGGAGATGCTTATTGGATAAATTGTGTGTTGCTTGACGCTTATTCAATATAATCCTAATTTTGAATATAATAAATTTTCACTTTTAATTTCAAGATAGCTAAACTTAATTATGCTACATCATTATTAATTTGAATAGAGTGAACCATAGCTTTTCATAATTTTATGTATTTATATATCGCGTGAAATTTTGGAATATATTAAGTATAAATGAGTTACTTAAATTTAGTATTTATATTTATACAGGAATTTAGCATTACACATATTATTTATAAATAATTGTCTAATGCGTTGAAAGTCACAACTTTTTTTTATATATAATAAGTTATATAACATATGATTGTTTTTATCTAAGAAAAATAAAAATTCACAAAACAAATGTTTATGTAAAAGAGAAAATGATATTCACTATTGGAAAAATGTTTAACATACAACTAGATATGAAAAGGAAAAATTATAATTATTGATAAAATTTTATTTTCTTTTTATATTTCAATTAAAATTTCTATAGAAAATTTTTAAATAAAAAAAAACAAGAAAATAAGAAAGAAAGCCAAAAATAAGGTTACACATTTAAAGAAATAAATCTAATTAAATTTTAAAAAAGAAAAAAAATTATTTTTAGACTCACATAAAGGATGAATTTGAAAAAAAGAAAAAAAAACTTGAGGGGAGCAAAGGCCTTTCCCAAAAAATCACATGATTTTTTAGTGTTGTTGGGAAATGTTCATTTTACTTGTAAATAAATAATTATCAGATCTAAACTATTACCATATAAATCATTTGCAAACTTAATGTAACTTTTACATAATCAAATTTAAAACCTTATTAATTCTTAGGTGAATTCTCTTTTCTTGTTTAGTCAATATAAAAAAAAAATATTTATCAAACAAGCTAAACAGACAACACCACAAAACTGAAACCTGGCACACAACTAGGAAAAACAACTATGTAACTTTTACATAATCAAATTTAAAACCTTATTAATTTTTAGGTGAATTCTCTTTTCATTTTTCGTCGATATCAAAAAAAATATTTATCAAACAAGCTAAACAGACTTCACCACAAAACTGAAGCCTGACACACAACTAGGAAAAACAAGTTATACAAATTACAACAATTAAAGAATCTAAATTAGTAATAGAAATAAAACATCTCATACACACTACATATTTAATTCTTTTGTACATTGAGCTACATTAGGCTTTCTTTGATGAAAAATAGCTTTATTCCTTTCTTGTCACAAATAATATTCTACAGCACAAAAGGCAATTCTTCCAACTAAACAAAGCAAGGATTTCTTTGAAGTGTTTTTGCATAAATAAGAAATCTCCATATTCCAAAAAAAAATAAAATGGAATTCCATTAATGTTGCAAGCTTTCAACACCTTCTTCCAAACTTGAGCAGAAAACTCAAATTAAAGGAAGGATGATCAGTAAATATACTTTGATTCTACTTTATAATTCTACTTCTAATGTTAAGTTTGTTTTTTAGTGATAAACCAAGTCATAAAGCTATGTCCAAAAATTTTTTTATGTTATTCCCCAAACTAATTTGTACCAGTTAACTTTTTGTCAATTTGTCTTCATAGTAGACAAAGCATTAGAAATATAAAATTCCTCATTTACTTTTTCTATCCAAAAATTTTATTTGTATACTATTGAGAACAAAACTACTGGAAATAAATTCCCAAGCTTGCTTGGTAATATTATCCATAGGATCAGGCAGCACCCAGTTTCCACTCTTCCAAACATTACACACTTTTGCATATTTACCAATGCCATCGTCTTTAAAATTTATATCATGATACTTATTGACAATATATCCTTCATTCAATTAAGGATCATATCAGAAAGATAACACTTTCCCATTTCCTAACGCATACCCAAATTTTTTTTAATACAAGGTCTAAGCTTCAAAAGCTGCCACTGCAGTCCAAAGGCTTAACAATACCAATTTCCATCCTCTAAAAATATTTAAAATTGGAACTCAAAATTACACCTCTAATCTCAAAGTCTTAAAAATTATTTTAATAATACTCAAATGTTAGTATAATAGAATTAAAAAGAAATAGTTTATACATAAGTATTACACAAATTATTAGCTTCTAAAATAAGAGAATTTTCTCATAACAACAATTAATTAAAAGCTTAACACAATCACCAAATCAAAACACTCAGACACTTAACCAACATCACCAAATAACATCTATGAATCATAACAAAAATTAATAAGGAAAACAAAATCCCCAAATTATTAATGAATTATTAACTTTCATGGCTAAAATGCAACAAATAAGTAAAGTAACTAAAAATATAGAAAATTTATGCCTGAAATTTATAAAGAAGAAAAAAAATAAGAGAAAAATGAAGATTGAAAGAAAGAAAAGAACCTTGACAAACAAACATTACAAAAGCAAAAAGGGGAAGGAAAGATTGAAAAAAAGAAAAGAACCTTGACAAACAAACATAACAAAAGCAAAAAGAGGAAGGAAAAAGAAATAAACTATAGACCTAATTGAGGAGTCAATTAGTTATAGGAAGATAATTTAACATTCCAATTTTAGCATTTCTATTTTCTCAAGAACCCAACAAAAAATTCAAGAAAGAAAGAAAATCCAAGACGTAGCCGTGAAATCTTGCTTCACAAAATCTATATGTCAATTAGTTAGGGATTCAAAAAATATTGCTTTTGACAACACTCCTAACTTTAGCAATACCACAAGCATCTTTAATAATGAAACCAATAAAAGAAGACAACTTTGTGATTGTTAGGGTTTGTAAACCAATTAGGTAGCTTAGTGAAAAGAGATCAAAAGGGGCATAGTGAAATGAGATTGCTTTTGCTAGGGCGTAGTGAGAGGAGATATAGGAGAAGAAATGGCATGAAGCAGACAAGAAAAAGGGAAAAGTGATGTGTTGGATACAACAAAAGGGAAAAGAAAGAAGGCCCACCAGTTAAATTTTTTTTTAAGTTACTTAGCCACTCCTTAGTTACTACATGAAAGTAGTAGCTAAACTTAAAAACTACACTATGTCTACTCACTAACCTAGTTCCAAATTTCATTTTCATTTAGCTATTACACAATATAGTCCCTATTTAGCGACTATGAACAAAGCAGTCGCTAAAGATTGTCATTATAATATTCTAAATATTGTATATAATATTTAGAATTTAATACGTTATATATGATATTAATATATATTAAAAATTTTATAATTTAATATATTATATAAATAATATAAATAATGATATTTTAATTTACTATATTTAATAATATAAATATTAATGTTATAACTAATATTATATTATATATAAATATAATATAATTATAAAATATGTTACAATTATATGTTATATATAACATATTAATATTAATTACATATAATAATTTATTATATAATATTTTATTACATAAAATTAGAGACTTCTTAGCTACTATAACATGCAATAGTTAAGCTTAGCAACTAACTAATGTTAGTAGCTAGGCCAATACACATTTTATGTGTTTTTAGCTACTATAATCGTCAGTCGCTATTTAGCAGCTAACAACTACTAGAGGCTAAGTTATGGACTTTAGAGACTGATTAGCTGCTAAAACCTCTTGTAGCTAACCTTAGTGACTAACAAATCTTAATAGCTAAGCTAATACAAAATTTGTTTGAACACAGCTATTACAACAATTAGTTATTATTTAGTGACTACATACTAATAGTAGCAAATTCATGAGCTTTAGTGACTAATTAGCTACTAAATAAGCTAGTAGATAAGTTTAGCGACTAACATTTATTTAGTTGCTAACTGTTGAGTGGGAATTTTTTAATTGGCACTATATTTTCCATCTCCTTTTAGCTACTTCTTGGTGTGTAGTGGATCAATAGAGACTACATAGCTACTATGTTTCAGTAGCTAATAATTGGCAACATCAATTTAGCAATTAACTAGTCTCTGTTTAGTCTCTAAGTGTTTGGTAGTCACTATTTAATTGTTATTTATAAATAATGACTAACACATGCAGTAACTAATTTTTAGTAGCTATTTATGTATTTTTTTTATTGTAAATACATGTGCCCTACAAGTCTTTCCAACATTTGATCAATAAAAATCAAAGGGAAATGTTACTTTTGGGTTGCCACATTTAACTTCTTATAATCAATACACACTCTCCACCCTATCATGGTTCTAATAAGGATAACTCATTGTTTTCATTGGTGACAACTAACATCCCTCCTTTTTTAGGAACTACTTTAATGAAATAGGGTAAATGATTCTCACGTCTAATAATTTCACCACCATCTTCCTAACCACCTCTTTCATATTATGTTTAAGCCTCATTTGATGTTTTACAATGGGTTTGTGATTGTCCTCATTTTAAGTGCAGGACTAATCCGCTGAATATCCGTTATAGTCCATCCCAAGGCTCTAATTCTATTTATCAACATTCTCAATAGTTTTTCCTCTTATGCTTGTATGAGGTCATTTAAAATTATAACAAAAAATTTATAATCATCCCCTAAGAATGCATACTTAAAATGAGGAGTAAGGGTTTAAGCTCAAGTTGAGGAGGTTTAGAAATTAAAGGTAGGGTTATCTTATGGCATTTCTTATAGTCCAAGAGAGAAATAGAAAAAGGAGTGTCACGTATAACATTTTCCTCTTCCTCATTCTATACTCTTACCATGGGTATCCTTTCAAGAGAGGGAGTCCTTTTCTTTTCTTGAAAGACTTCTTAGCTACATTCTTCAATGATGTCTATCCTCATGCATTTTTCATCCTCATAGGCTTCTTGATGGCCTTATACATGGAAGCACGTCATCCACTATCGCTTTTGGATAAAGTTTCTCTGTACAAGTAATGTCTCTATATTTTCAAAGTAAACACAACAACAGTGAGTTTTAGGTCATGTATTATAAGATATTTCATAAGGCTTTAGTTGTCAAGATGCATATGCAATTACCTTACCATGTTGTATTAAAACATATCCTAAACCTTAAAGAGAGGTATTACAAAAAACTACAAATCCTTCATTACTTGTAGGAATGGCTAATACAATAGCATATATTCAAATATGATATTATTTTATATTTCAAATAAATTTGAATAAATGTAATGCTTTATTTACCTCTGCTTGAAATCCTGCACTTCGGGAATTTTAGGGTTTATAAAAATTCTTATTGATGATGAGTTGTTGGCAGACATTTCTTTATATTATACAATGATATTAATGCAACATTAATCATATCTATTGAAATATATGTTAGATTTTAGAAAAAGATTTGAACTTATTAAATTTTTTTATAGTCATCGACAAAAATACTGCAATAATATTGTCATTCACTTCTTCAATGAAAATACTATCTTTGGGAAATTCAATAACCCATTTATCCCATAGAACTACAAATTTTCATGACTCCAAAATCATCTGTATTTAAAATAATGTGATTAAAAAGAAAAAACGATAAATTAAAAATGTTATAAAGTAAATAACATACTTATAATTTTGGATTCTTAAATGTCATTTTTGTACAATTCTGCTTATAATATATACTTTTTTAACAATGCCAATTGCCATTATTTGACCAAGAATATCTATAAGTGATAAAAAAAAAGTTTATGGATTTCTGAACTCTATTTAAAAAAAATACAAAGTTTAAAAAAATGATATTAATATAAAAAAAAAAAATCTATGAATTGAATATAACCTAAAAGATACATTTTATCACCAACACTTGCATTAACATTTAGGAAATTAAGAAACTCTAATCTATCAAATGACATAGGTAGATCATCCTCCTTAAGTGCTTTGACAAAAGAATTTATGGGCAATTTGATTCCAAAGGGATGTTGGCTTATTTTATAATTGGATTGAGCTAACATAACTATAAAGCCACAGATATAATGTACATTCCCTTTGGTCAGTAACTGCTAAAAATGATTAGCAAATTACTCTGGTATTAGTTAGTAGCTAGTTAATATAGCGAAGAAAATCTACAACAAATGTAATTCAAGAGTTTAGAGAAAGTTAAATTTAAATATATTGCCTTTTCATCTAATAATAGGAACTCCAAATTAAATAATTCATTAGTTTTGGAGATATTAAAAAATTCTCATGCTCTTGCAACACATACTTTCATTCGAACATTTTTGCTCCCAATATGAACTTCTGATAATAATGTGTATATGCCATTCTCTTGAAAACAAAAATATGTTAGCAACATATGAAATATAATCAATTATTTATATTAGAAATGCTAAACGATAAATCATTAAAAATTTTTGTATACAATTTTTTTTGTTGTATCTTTATATATATCATCAACATTATTCTTTTCCTATTGATTACTATATATAACTATTTATTAGAAGTTACTCAAGATAATGCAACATATGACAAAAAAAATATCATCACGAAAATATAAACCCACTTATCCTTGACTTGTATGTATTGTTATACCATAATAAATTTTTATTGCAAATTGTCTTCTTTTCTATATAAAATGGAATTTATTTTAAGCATAAGATATAATGATTCGAGTTATATATACTTTTTTTCCACAATGAAATCTAGTTATTACTAGAGCTTCAGTAATTTTAACTCTTAAGTTACTTATAATTAACCTTGTACCATTACATAAACAGGAGCTAAGATTAATATTTCTTAATAACATGATAAGTACATTTTTCTTTAATTTTAATTAATGTTGTGGAAAACCATTGAAATTTAAAGAGTTTAAAAATTCTATTGGATAAAGAGTTTGTAGTTCTTTGAAATTGTTAGATGTTCTATAGATTGATTTGGAGCTATAATGTATTTTTCTTCTTGTGGAATTAAGTTAACAATATCTTTATTAATAATATCTATAATTTCATTAATAGGGGTTATAATAGATATGTCTTTAATATATAAATAATTTGTGTAGTTATGTATTATATTACAATATGTTTCTTTAGTGATTTGTTTTATCAAATCATCATAATCACTTAATAGTAAATTTTGTGGTATTGGGATTGTATCAGTTAATTCATCATCTTTGTTTATTTTGATTATAGGTGCACTTCTATCTTGACTGATATAATTCATTTTAAAAATTGATTATTGTCAATTGTTGTTAAACACTTAGTAATAGTTAACTTATACACTTAAAAACTTTCCATAAATAAGATTTTATTGATGACACATTTATAATATCTTACTCATTACTATTGACAACAATGAGTAGAATTTGCCTAAAATCACCTTTAAGTAATAAATTTTTTTTCCAAATGGATTATTTGATTTCTCTTCTTCAAAATTACATTAAATAAAAATAATGTTGAGTATGGGGATCTTTTAAAGGCTCAACTCAGGCCTAATAAAAATAATTCAAGAAGAATGAGCAGCCCTTGGACTAGACTAGGATCATGAAGAAGTTGAGGAAGCCATCTGAGTAGGGATTGTTGCTATGGAAGAGATAGGTACAAGTGCTCACGCTCTTACTTCTACTACTTCTCTCACAAACTTTAGGAGAAAAGTCCTTGATCAACTTGTAACAATGTTAAGTGTTGTTCAAAAGGTTCCTTTACCATCTCCCTTCACCAAAAAATACAAAAATTGCAATTAGGTATGAAGGATGTAAGCCAAACCTTAGATTCGGTAGTTGAAGCACTAAACTTGCAACTTGGTACTCCAACTACTCTAATAAAGTCAAAGGCAGTAGCTGAGCCTAAGGACAAGCCTTAGAACAATCTCTAGGATCCTTACCTTCAATCATTTTCATGTGCATATTTTCTCCTTATTTTATTTTTGTTAACTTTTTTTTATTTTTCTTTCTTTTTTCTAAAAAATGTTGTCGTAAAAGACAATATTTCTTTAAGAACTATAAGTTACTTGTCTTTATTATTTCTTTTCATATGTATTACTTTTTAATAATGACAAAAGGGGACAAATAACTTAGTATGAGAATGAGGGGGAGTAAAATTGGTATTAAATGCAAGAACAAGGCAAACCAAGAAAGAATGAAAATGTATATGATTTAACTTGTTTGAATTTGTTTTAGAACTTGGATAATATAACTTGCCTTAATAGTGCACGAATAATGAAATGAAGGGGGAGCAAAATGATTCATTATAACTTATATATTTGTCTGTTATACTTAAAATTTTTATGATGTACATTTCTTGCAAGGATTATTTACCCTTAATAAATTATTTCTCACCATTAAAAAGAGGGAGAATGTTAGATCTAGCTTGGGAGTTTTAATAAACCAGGCTTATTTTGATTATTAAAACACATCTAAAAGCTAACTCTTATTCAAGTTGGTCTACAAGATCTTACAAGCACATCAATCTTTTGACAAAAGGTTTTAAAAAGAAGAGTTTTTGGAAAAACTTGAAGTGTTCAAAGCCAACGAGTGTTGTTTCATGTCAACAGGCATTATGAATTCATCAATGAGCATTGAAGATTCTCAACAGGCATTGAAATGATAACCAAAATGTGAGTTAAGGTTTATGGACCTGTTAACCATTAACCCTCTCATAACACAACAAGCATTGGTTGTTGAAATCACTTGCACTTCGTAAGCTGACCTTTACAATGGATGTTGTATTTTTGCAATGGGTGTGGCTCATCGATACCTCAATAGACATTGCATTTTCATAATAGACTTTGGACCAAAATGACTTGATGTTCACAAAACCCTCAAAGTCTCAACATGACCATTGGACTTATACCAATGGACTTTGGAAAAGCACCATGGTAGAGCTAGAGTTTCTGGACCTTCCAATGAGAGATGTTCAAATGTTCAATAGGCATTAGAACACTTTTCAACAAGCAATGAACCAAAGCCAACAGTCATTGAAACACTATACAATATCTTAAAAAATAGAGCATCAAGTTCACATCCTCTTGGAGATTTGTAATGGGCAATGTCCATATCCCAATAGAGGTTGAAGTCTAATTCCAACAGGCATAGAGAAGCTCCAATAGTCATTGAAGGAGTTGATGACTTAAAAAATTGAGAAAGTCAGAATAGGAGCATCTAAACAAATCTCTCTCTAACAGTTAGTTTCAACGGGCATTTCAATGAAATTAATGGTTGTTAAAGTATTTTCACCTAGAAGTGGGAGTGGAGACTATCCAATAGGCATTTAATGGCTACTTTATGGCATGGAGTGACAACCTTCCTTCTAATGGCTAGTTATATATCTCTGCCTATAAAAGGACTCTCTCATAAAAAAGTTATGTAGAGAAAAAGTGAAAAATGGTCAAAAACGAATTTATTCTATTGTAAAAACTATCTTTAGCAAAAGGGGTGAGACAAGTGTCATACAGCTTTAAGAGAAGATCAATTGTCAAAAGTTTGCATAAGATATCTTCAAAAACAGAGTTAAAGAACAAGCTTAAGACATCTCTCAAAGCTCACCACAAAGTCAGGCATAATTTGTGAGTGTGGTCATTATTGTTTATTGGTTGAGTGAGATTGTTCTTTCTCAACTTTAAATTGTAAATTCTTTAGAGAAAGGTTTTTGGTTTATGAGATTGTAGTGTATCTAAACCAATTTAATAAAAGGTTTAAGGTACTACCTATAAACTACTTTAAGAAATGATTTTAGTAGGACCCGAAAGTCTACTTGTAACGGCATAACACTACCCAAAAACTACTAGTGTAAAGGTGATTGATAGCTCCTAGAATTTATCTTGATAGTGAAGGCTCTAGTGGAAGACTATATGAGAGTACGTAGGTAGGATTGTGTTGAACCTCTATAAATTGATTGTGTCGATTTCTCATTATTTTCACACATAGCTTTCATTGGTTTTTACTTGTCATTGCTCTATTCGGGGGGGGGGGGGGGGGGGGGGGGGGGGGGGGGGGGGGGGGGGGGGGGGGGGGGGGGG
>CATIWR010384928.1:0-14902 GCA_949677035.1 Omphalea diandra
TATGATATTTATAATATATATATATATATATATATATATATATATATATATATAATATATAATATATTAAGATAATATGTATAAATTTAATATATATATATATATATATATATTAATTCAATATTAAATGTAATATTTTCTTTAATATTATATATTTATTTTATTGAATTATATATTTCATATATGATATTATACTTTAATATTATTAATATTATTTAATTAGGGGTGTAATTGAGCCGAGTTAAGTCAAACCATATCAAGCTTAAGCTAGAACTCAACTTGAAAATTCGAAACTTGAGCTTGAACTGAGTCAATTGAGTTGTAAATACGTCTAACCTCAATTAGACTCGCAAGCCTCTCGAAATCAAGTGTTTTGACACTTGAATTCATCTCACTCAATTAATCTTAAGTCAAGTTTGAGTATTTCTAGAGTCACTCTTAAGTAGTTTGCGAGTTATCTCTGTTCATTTTGCTCTCTTATATTTAATATTATTTATATTTTATATTGTATTATTTAAAATACTACATTATAATTTAATATTATTAATATTGTCTAATATACTAATAAATTATATTATTTAATATTGCTTATATAATTAATATTTATAATATTATTTATAATCTTTATAAATTATTTGATAATATTTATAATTATAACATTAATATTCATATTTTTATTTATTTGTTTTATTTTCAAGCTTAGTGATGGAAATTTCATCTCAAAGACTAGTTTCAATCGCTAATCTAGTGACAACACGTATCCATCGTTATTTACCTACGACTCCATGTTGTTGCTAGCTGGTCATGAATACTTGTTGTCGCTAGCTTAATGACAACACTTCCTATCATCATTAACTAGTGATGAATTTTTCATCATTAGTGAACTGGTGCCAACTTAGCGCCATTTTGCCTATGAATTTAGTAACAGATATCAAATTTGTCACTAATTTTAGGATTTTATTTAGTGCATAATGTACATATATTTCATAACTAATTCCTTTCAAATATTAATGATCTTATGTTAGTTTTACATGTGAAAGGATTATAGGAAGCAAATTTGTGTTTTGTAGGATTATAAAAGGAGAATAGAGGCTAAAAAACAAAAAAGGCAATCTAAATCTCAATTTTGAGTGCTAATCAGTATTTTAGGCATAACTCCCTATACATAACTCCAAATGATGTTATTTAGAAGGATTGAAAATCTAACGCATAGGGCTACTACTTTTATGTCTTGTACTTGAGCTAAGTCAACCATATTCATGGTAAAAAATGGGTTGTAATTAAGCACAATTGTGCTGCCTCTAGACATGACCATGCTCCTTCTAGACATAACCATTGGCATGGTTGTGCACCATCAAAATAGAAAATTAAGACCATGACACAACTAGAAGACACAGACATGCCTAAGGAATTGTAAAAAGGCATGGCTATGCGCATGGTCGTGCATCGAAGAAAGTCAAAAATAAGATTTTCAAATCTTCTCTAATTTTTTCCTTTTCCAATTTTCAAAGCTTTTAACTTAGTAAATACCTCAAGAAAACTATTTAAGGAGCAAAAACCCAACAATAACGAAGGAACAAGGGGGAATAATCATAAAATAACCACCAAAAAGCTAAGAAATCAATTAAGCAAAAGATTAACAGCAAAGAGGAGGAAGAGGGCAATCATTCAAGAGCTTAAAGAATAGAAGTCCATGGCTTCTAATATCATTAGTTTGAATGTTTCTTCTTCTTCTTTTTTCCTTCTATTATGAGCTAATTAGCTTTAAGTTAGGGTTATAGATAGATCATGGTTCACCCTTATGATTTTATAATTTTATTCCTTTTGATTTTATTCATCATTATGTGCTAATTATTATTAATTAAAGGGTCTTTAATCATATTGAATTTTATGAATCAATTATTGAGAGATATTTTTCATGAAATGGACCTTCAATGATTTTCTTAGTCTATTATGTGTTGAGAGACCTTAAAAGTTTATTATTAACACTTAGATCTTGCTTTGTTTGGCAATAACATGATGTTTAACTATTGTGTTAAGAGACCTTTAGTTTAACATGTTTGTTAGCCCGTATGCACCAAGAAAAGGAGTTGAATTGGTGGCAAATTTTAAATTTTGAAGACAAAGTTAGAAAACCTAGTTTAAAATAAAGAGTAGGACAATATAATTCACAAAGGATTTATAGTTGTTCAGGTGTTAATGTACCCTACTCTCACTCTCATATTCACTAATTGGGTATTTCATTATCACAAAGTGGTGCTTTCACAAGCTTACACCTAACTTACAGTGTGTTTTACAAGGCTCACACTCACTCTTACAAGTGTTTTTTCAAAGCTCACACTAAACTTAAACAAGAGATTTTTTATTCAAGGACCACTCTAAAATCTTAACCCAATGGTGTTTAATGGCTTACACCATACCTCAACAACTCAATTATAAAGAATTAATGAGAGAGAAAGTTGATATATAAATTTATAAGAGCTTGGCCACAATTGCTATTCTGATGCATTAAAATCCATTTAGTGGTGTATTTATAAGATTCAACCACTAAAAAGATGTTACAAACAAAATTATGCCTAAATCTCCAAAGTTGGTAGGCAAAATCCTGCATTTAATGCATGTTAGATAGAAGTCACAGTTGAGACAGGGAAGTCACGGTTGCAATTTGTAACATCTCAATCCTTATTCATTAGCATCCTCACATGAACCTATTCATTACATAAATGAGTTGCAATCCCACGTGAATGTATGTATTGGATAAATGATCATTACATATGTAACTTTGATAAGCATGATGATGACACTTGCACCACTGCATTTAGAGCACTTGAGAATATATGTGATGTTTGCATAGTTGCATGACAAATTAACATATATTGTGTGCATGTTATAGTATCATAAATAATGGTGTTTTGGAGCTTATTTAAAAGAATAAGGAGCATATGGGATTAATAGATGGATGGAAGTGATAAAGGAGTGAAAAAGAGGGATTAAAAGAGGAAAATTAAACTTTCAACCAATAGTGGTAAGCCACCATGATTTTATCTTATTAGAATAGATTTACAAATTGAATTTTTCCTACTTTAGGACAAGATTAGAGAGGCAAAATGTGAGGGAAATCAAAAGAAAGAGAGAGCTAAGGAAGAAAGAAATGAAAAAGAAGAAGAAAAAGAAAAAGAAAAAGAAGAAAAAGAAAAAGTAAGCTACTTAGGAAGGAACCCTAAGCTTTTCTAGTTTTAGCAAAAAGGGTAAGTTATTTTATCTTCTTTCCATATGAAATTCCTCCCTCATTGCATGTTAAAAATGCATAATTAATAAGAACTATAGAGTGCTTGATGTAGAGCTCATGTAAGGAATTTAAAGCTTAAAAGAAATAAGAGCTAATTGTGTTAGTTTTGTTGTTAGAGCATATTTTTGCACCCGTGATTTCCTAACACTAAAAGAGGAGTTAAGGAAAGTGTAAACCAAGAAAGTTGTAGCTTTATGCCTCATGTAAATTCATGTGAAATATTTTTTTATTAATATGGTGTATGTGAAGAGTTATTGTCAATCATTAGGGTTGGTTCATAACCTGTCGAAACCTCTTCAGTCTAGTTGTTTTCATATATTTTGATGACCTTATGTGTTGATTTAGACAGTAAAAGATATGAAATTTATAGGTATATCCCCTCTAAATTCTTATAAAACATTTTTGCTTAATTTGTTGTGTGGAAAGATATATTCCTCTTTTATTTTGATTGACCCTGAACCTAATGAAACCTATTTAATGTCTGCATTTTGTTTTCCAATAATTTGATGGCAATATGTGCCAAATTTTAAAAGTTGTATAGTTATGTCTTGTATACATGACTGCAAAACAGTTTTGTCAAATATATTAAGGGTGAGGATATATTGCTCCTTCATTGTAACTAATTCTCAACATGTTGAAAACCTATTCACCTTAAGATTGACCATTTATTTTGGTGACCTTGCAAACTAAATTAGACAATGTGTTAAACATGATAAATGTTCCTTTATGTGTTATATATCTTTTGGTAAATTATTTTTGTAATTGTATTTGTACAATTTGAGATATGGCTAAGAATGTAAGACCTAGTCAGACTGTGATAATATTAAAATAGGCAGAATTCAAAAATTCACCATATTTTCTACGTGTCTTATATTGACTTAAATTCTTTTTATGTTATTTTATTATGTGTCTAGTTTATGTAGAAAGAATAATCAAGTCATTTGGATAAGTATGGCAAGAGTTCTTACAGTGAGAGTGTACCAAGGTCAGGCTACAATATAAGAATAATAAGCATAAATGCTAGATCCACTTGTATGGAACATGACCATAGCTGCATATCAAGTAGGAAAACTCATTTTGACATTTTATAATGATATATGTATCAAATGTTAGGATCTCAAAACATTAAGGAAGCCCAAGAGAGAGGTCCAAACCTACCATAAAGGAAATGTGAGTAAAAGCCATAATTAAATTCTAATTGTGTATGTGTAATGATTTTATGATATGGTTGTGTTCTATTACATGTATATGTGATTGAATTATGATATTTTACATATGAATACAAATCAAGTGAGAATTATATGTTCTTAATGATTACTTGATATACCATTGTGAATGAACTCTTGCATATGGAACTAAAAGGATGTGGTAATCGGCTTGTCAAACATTTACAAATCACTTGGAAAAGGGACCAATATGTCCTATTATGGCATATGTTATTGATCAAATGAATCATATGTTTTATGTTGGCCAGTAAAATCAAATGTTATTTGAATCACATGAATTTTTTGGAACAACGTTTGCCTTGTAGAGTCATGACAAAATCAACTATTGCATTTGCACTTGCATAGTAACTTCTTATACTTGTAATGTATCCTAATGAATTGAGTCACTATACACCAAATTGCAATTATGCTTTTTAGATACTGAAGCATAAGGTTTGTATACTTTTGAGCATAAAGTTTTGCATATAGATACATAGAGCATAAGTCGTCGACTGAATTCCAACTCTCTCTCTCCCCTTGTATCATATACATATACCTAGAAAGACCTCAATTTATGGTTACCAACATTAAATGTGTTAACATATGGATACATTAAATACATGTTGGATTTTGTATGAATGATGAGTTAACCTTTATGCATATAAATACTTGGACATGAATGTCATGCTTAATATATAGAAATAGGTGTTAAATAATTCATGTTTTGCTCTGGATTTTGCTCAATCACAGTCGAGATCTTCAATTGTACCTAACAGCTAGTGCCACTTGGCACTATGGCATTAGTTCTTTAGAAAACTACCTATTGAAGCTCAAAGGTCTCAAGTGTGATTCATTTTTTGAGGGCACTACTAGGGTTGCATTGGCTAACCTAAGTGCTACTGCATACCACCAATCAAACTAGAGCTTTAGAGATTTTAAATTAGGCATGTCGCAATCACTGCTAGTAAAGTCATTATCGTGAAGTTTAGACCTCTAACAAATCCTAAATATGAAGGTGGCATTTGCAATGCCCATTGTGACTTAGATTGTGAAACCTTCTAGACAGTTTATGTCTCATTTTCCTTGGATAGCGATAGTAGTAGCCATAATTTATAAGACAATTTTGATTCTTTCTCCATTCAACTTCTAATGAGAATCTAACTTTACTTTTGCATCCAAAGCACTTAAATAAGATATTAAAATCTTTAATATTTGTTTTCAAGATCAAAAGAGAGTTTTGACTTAGGTTTAACCAACCTAGTCTAACAATGTTCTTGTATGTTAATTAATACTCGAGAGAGATCAATTAATCACCTAAGTGAATTGATAGTAACATTACATGAATGAATCAACTGAATGAAAGATTATAAACTATAAGTTTTTAATATGTGAAGTAGAACCCCTAGTTAACTTCTTCTATTGATTGTTTTTTTTTTTTTTTTTTTGCAAATACTTTGTTTATAGTTTGATTAGTTTTATTTCTTAATTTAAACAATCTTTCAAATGGTTTTTTCTAGATAATACAAGGAACATAAAGCTTAGTACTTATTACACAATCCTCATGGGAATGATATCCATACTTTTATACACTTTATTACTTGACAACCTGTGCATTTACAGTTCAAGGGGTTATTTATATAGCACTAATGCATGATCAAGTTTTTGGTGTTGTTGTCGAGGATCAATGGCTTTAATACTAAGCAATTATTTCTATATTAATTTAAAATTTTCTTTTTGTTTTTTATAGTTTGTGTTTCTTTTTGTTTTTTTTTTTTTGTATAAAATTTAAACTTTACGACATAGGTGCGCTCAAGGAATTACTAGTTTAGGTGTCTATCCTCTATAAGTAAATAAATTGTGTGACTTATAATATGGTTTCCTCTTCTTTCTCGTAAATAGTATGTGAATTATGTAGGGAGATTGGTTGTAGAAGTATAGCTTGCCACATTAGGAATCCTTTTGGATAAGATTAAGCAAGTTTTATAGGGAATTTCAATTACCAACCCAACAATCCTTACTATAATAACACTTACAATTTTGGTTGGCAAAACCACCTAACCTTTTCTTGTTATAATAACAATTATTTGAACCACATGTAGTATGTGAATTGTGTAGGCAGATTGGCCATAAAATAATAACTTGCCATATTAGGAATCCTTTTGGACAAGATTAAGCAAGTTTTATAGGGAATTTCAATTACCAACCCAACAATCCTTACTATAATAACACTTACAATTTTGGTTAGCAAAACCACTTAAACTTTTCTTGGTCGAATAACAATTATTTGAACCATAATCTTTAAGCTTCCCCTATTTTTCATCAATCACCAATCTACCAACCCATAGAGAAAAAGTCTAACCTAGAAAGCATATTAAAGGAATTCATCATCAAAACTAATGCTATATTAGATTAAAAAAAATGAGAAGATAACGAAATTAGATGCACATATTGATTTATTTATATGAGACCATTCCTCTATCATCCAAAACCTTGAGAACCAAGTAGGAAAAATAACTAATGCCTTTATTATTGGATCTTTTGATATCCAACCTAGCATGTTCAAACACAATCCTAGGGAGCAAGTGAAAGCAATTACATTAAAGAGTAGTGAGGAGATCAATCCAAAGGTGAAAGAGGATGAAGAAATTAAGAATGAAGAAGGCAAAGATAAAAACCTAATCAAGGGAGACAATCTAAAGGAGGAAGTTGATCCTTATGTGTGTGCCAAGCCTTATGTTCCTCCTGTAGCTTTTCCTACACAATTAAAGAAGCATACTAAAAATAAAGAGCTTATTGAGAAGGAAAATTGCAAGGAAAGCTACCTATGAAGGAGGAGAGATACTTGAGTATTGATGAAAAAGAAAAGCATGAGCACGAAGTTTGTCAACAAAAAGGAGGAAATTTTGAGCTTGAACAATCTAAACTGGTAAGAGATGAAGGGATTTTATTTTCAAGGAATGTAAGGTAAGTGATTCTTTCCCTTTTGAAATTCATGATAGTAACCCATCTTCACTCTTCTTTATTGATGGATTAAATTATGATGAGGTAACAAAGACACCTCTTTATCTTTTACATTCTCATCATTTTGAAATACTCCTATTGCCTTATCTTTATTATCATGCCTATGTTGGAGAGAAAGATACAATCTTTAATGACATAAACTAAGAACAAGAAAAAAAAGGTATAAAAAAAAGAAGTATTTAGAATGGGTAATCATTTATTTAAAGGGTTTTAGTCCAACAAATTGCATGCATCCAGTATTAATGAAGGACAATCACAAACCCAAGGTAAAACTAAGTGAAAATTCTTAAGGGTCAATCTAAGGGCCTTAAATTAGCATGTTTCATTTCATCGTTGTTATGTGTCTTTTTGATTTATTTTATGTTTTATGTTCCTAATTTTTGTTTGATGCTTATCTTGATGATAAATTTTGTTTCTTTTGCCTCTATTAAGTTAATCCTTCTTTATCCCTATTCTCTCTTTTGCTTTTATTGCATCATTGCAGATAATGATTAATTAAAGTTTAGTGGAATTAGGGGATTTCATATGCTAAATTTGTGCTTTAAACATTAAAATTTGATAATTTAATTGATTAAAGAATGTTTTTGAGGTCTAAAGTTAAAAAATCAATGAAGAAATTGATAACCACTTATTTGAATCAATTAAGTTAAATTTTCTTATGGTAATATCTTGGTCTTGATTAATATGTTTGATTTATAGTTAATTATCACAACAAAACAATTTGAGCACACTTGGTGAAGTATGGATTTCAAAATTGAAATTGATAATTATGTATGATTTAGGTAAGTGGGTACTTCTACACATGCTAGAACTTACTACACCATCTTTTGAGGCAAAATCCTAGACTTAGCAACTTTAAGGAAATGATTAGGCATTCTTTGATTATCCTATTAATCTCCATTCATACCTTGATTTACATTGACCCTTGTCACTAATTTTAAGCCTTATAAAAATAATACTTTGAGAGTATTGATAGTCTTTCCTTCTTTAAGCCATAACCCTTATTATAACCATATAGCCTAAATGATCTTTGACCTCCCCTATCAAAAGAATTGAGCTAGGATATGGTTGCATAATGATGTGTTGTGTGTTGTGTCATTTATATGCATATTTGAAAATTTAGTAAAAAGGGTTCATTTATTGCTACATTATACACCATAATGATCAATTCAAGTTTAGGAGTGGCAAATTGATATTTTGCTCACATGTATATCATTCATTCTTGTCATTCAAAAGAAGAAAGAAAATACTAAAAAGAAAAAATAAATGATGATGAATCAAAAGGAAGATGATGAAAAGAGAAGGGAAAGAAAGATCAAAATAAAAGAAAAGGAAAAAAAGAAAAGATCAAGCCACAAAAAGGGGAGAAAAAAAAGGTACCACGGATGCTTTATAAAGAATGATTATGGGCAATGCATAGTGTTTCATCACACTACACATCATTAATATGGCTAATATCTTAGAAAATGTTCTCTTGCCTTGGGACTTGACCACTTATTGATAGCCTTACCCCTAGCCTCACATTACAAGCTTAAAAGACCTTATGACCCTTACGTTGCTAAGATCTACATTGATGGAGAAAGGTGGGATAGTCTTGCTTATGGCCATGTCAAATTTTAAGAAGTCAAATTTGAATATTGCTTAGGTTATGTGTGAATATAAGTTGAAATTTTGAATGAAATATGTATCCAAGACACACACACACACACTTTCTTGTGTTAATTGATTGTAAATAAAGCACGTTAGTTAGGAACTTGTTATTGTTATAAATTTAGTTGCTTAATTGATGAAAATATTTATTATCACTAAGATAAACTTCTCTTTGACACCTTGGAACTTGATCTTGAACATTTGAATTATTTGATTTTACTTAGATTAGTTATTGCTTAAGG
Source organism: Omphalea diandra (assembly GCA_949677035.1). NCBI lineage: Eukaryota > Viridiplantae > Streptophyta > Magnoliopsida > Malpighiales > Euphorbiaceae > Omphalea > Omphalea diandra. The sequence goes on from CATIWR010384928.1 coordinate 9,408, forward strand.
ACAAGTATGAGGTTAAGTTTGGGAGAATTTATTTAGTGCATAATTTACATATATTTCATAATTAATTCCTTCCAAATATTAATTATCTTATGTTAATTTTACATGTGGAAAGGATTAAAGGAAGCAAATTTGTGTTTTGTAGGGTTAAAAAAGGAGAAAAAGAAGGCTAAAAAGTAAGAAAAGTTAATTTAAATCACAATTTTGAGTTCTACTAGGTATTTTAGGCATAACTTCCTTTGTAGAACTCCAAATGATTTAATTCAAAAGGAATTACAAATTTAACACATAGGACAACAACTTTTATGCATTGTGCTTGAGCTATTTTAGACATATTCATGGTCAAATATGGATTGCAACTAAGCACGACAACATTGCCTCCAGACACAATCATGCTCATTCCAGACACAGTCGTGCACATGGTTGTACACCATCAAAATAGAAAATTAAGACCATGAAATAGCCAGAAGACATGGCCATGCCTTAGGAATTGTAAAAAGGCAAGTTTATGTACATGGCCTTGTGCCGAAGAAAGTCATAAATGGGATTTTCAAATCTTTTCCAATTTCCCAAGCTTATAATTTAGTCAATACCTCAAGAGCACTATTTAAGGAGGCAAAACCCCATTAATAAAAAAGGAATAAGAGGGGGGAATAATCATCAAATAACCACCCAAAAAGCAAAGAAATCAATCAAGCAAGGGTTTGGGAGCAAAGAGGAGGAAGAGGGTAATCAACTAAGAGCTTAAGGAATTAAAGTCCATGGCTTTCAATATCATTTGTTTGATTGTTTGTTCTTTGTTTTCCTTTATTATGCACTAATTATCTTTAAGTTAGGGTTGTAGATGGATCATGGTTAACTTTTATGATTTTATAGTTTATATGCTTATTATTGAGTTTGTGAATCGACTATTGAGAGATGCCTGCATTAAATGGACCTTCAATGATTCCATTAATTATGTGTTAATAGATCTTAATAGTTTATTACTATCACTTAGACCTTGTTTTATTTGACAATAACATGATGTTTAACTATTGTATTGTGAGACCTTTTAGTTTAACATGTTCTTGTATGTTAATTAATACGAGAGAGAGAGAGAGAGAGAGAGAGAGAAATTAATTAATCACCTAAGTGATTTGATAGTAACATTAGATGAATGAATTAATTGAATAAAAGATTAAAAACCATAAGTTATTAACAAATGAAGTTGAACACTTAGCTAACTTCTTCTATTAATTGTTTTCTTTACAAATACTTTGTTTATAGTTTATTTAGTTTTACTTCTTATTTTAAACATTTTTAAAATATGTTTTCTAGATAATAAAAGGAACATAAAGCTTAGTACTCATTGTGTGATCCTTATGGGAATGACATATGTACTTTTGTACACTTTATTACTTAATAACCTATGCACATACAGTTTAAAGGGTTATTTATGTAGCATTAACCTATCATCAGATTCCCTTGGGAATCCATCACTAAATTTGTTGCTATTCCAGTAGGTTTTTATAGTGTGATGGAAATAAAGACCTATACTATAGTGGGTCATCTCAAGGAAATTTTCTAAGAGAAGGCTTGAATGGAAAGGTTCAATACCATTAAGGCTTTATGATATGAATATGGATAACTTATCCCAAACTTATCTATAATGTTGTTATCTTTGCCCAATGATCTATTAAGAATCAAGCAATAGAACTTTAACTCCTAACTAGACCTCTAGATAACTTGTATCGAGCAACCTAAGTTATAATGAATTAAAGGTTGTTTAAGTCCAAACCTAGAATTAACCAACTTAATTTTAATTTTAGAATTAAACTCGTTTACAAAGTTAATTAAGCCCTTACTAATAACCTCACCAAATTCTTTTAAGAATCAAAGAAAAGAAAAAATTCTTACAAATAAAATTAGAATTATATTGATGAATAATATGTCTCTTACATGTTTTTGATAGCTTATTTATATGCATTACAATGCTTATCTACTAAGGAACAAAAGACTAACTCCTATAAGAGAGACTTTAAAAGAAACTAACTTGGAATGTTTCCCTATACTATTCGGCTAAGAAGAGGAAGAATACTCCTACTTCATTGTTATTCCAATTGAAGAAAAGAAGAGAAAAACTACTAATCTAAAAGGCTATAAAATCTAGCCAAGGAAGAAGAAATAGGAAAGGTAGAAAAAATAGGAAGAGAAGTCAACAAGTCAACTTTGACATATCTGGACTTGGACTTTTTGACTAAGTGTGTTGCCTCCCCTTTAGTCCTCTTTGCAATTTTTGTTCTTACAATTAAAGATGCTTGAAATATTCCTGAAAGCTTCTTAGAATCTTCTGAACCTTTATTGAATCTTTTAGAATCTTCTAAAACATTTTATTGAAAATCGCTCACTTTGAAGAGTTCAACTTATAGATTTCATTTTAAGGATTCAAACATGAAATTGAACTATAGAATGACTATTTTTCCTTTATGAAGAGAATCCACTAAACACTTGAAATGCTCCAAAGCTTGTTTTCCTGACTTTGTTACACAAATATTCCTAAGGCTTTTTAAAACTTATTAATGCAAGCTCTTATCATTAGTTCTTTTTGTTGGATTGATTCTTCTTATTTAGTGCTTCCTTGGTTTGCATCATATACTCTCGTGTAAGTTAGTAGTTGGTAACTCAATCATTCTTTATGTTTTAAAGATGAAGGATCATCTTGAACATTTGCAAAAATTTGGTCTTATCATTAGCCAAGAGTTAGCTGCTAACATCATTCTCTAGTGCTTGCTTGATACATATGATGCATTTGTCATGAACTATAACATGCATAATATAAAAAAAAAAAAACTATTTTTAAATTGCATGGGATGCTTAAGACCATTGAACATAACATTAAAAACAATTTCAAGTACATTCTAATAATCAATAAAGGAAGGGTATGAAGAAGAAAGGAAAGGCAAAGAGAAATAAAAAGGCTAAATAAGGACTTAAAGAAACCTAAGCCTAAACCTCTAAAGGAAGGAGCTTGCCATTTCTATAATGAGTCGGGCCATTGGAAAAAAAATTGCAAGCTCTATCTAGACAATTTGAGGAAAAAAAAAGATATTTTCAAGTTACTACTCCAAGTATTCTAAATATAGAGGTCAATTTATCTACTTTTGAATCCACTTCATGGTATTAGATATTGGATGTGGATCTCACATTTGTAGTAATGCATAGGGACTAAAAAAGAGTACATATTTTGCCAAGGATGAGATGAACCTACGAGCTATAAATGGAGCAAGAGTTGTAGCCTTAACCATAGGAACTTATGAGCTAGCTTTACCTAGTGGACTTATTATTTACTTTGAATAATTGTTATGTACTTGCTTTGAGTATGAACATTATTTTTTTTTTCTTGTTTGGACATGAAAGGTTTTGAATTTATTATTAAACACTTCATTCTCATGATGACATACTTTATAGATATGCTTATCTATCAAATGGTCTATATGTCCTTAATCTTGAAAATAATAATATTGAGTCCATCTATAATATTGATTCCAAGAAGCATAATAAATAACTATATATAACTATCACTTCACTATGACTCAACTATGAAGTGCATAAATAAGAAGTGCACATCAAAGCTCCATCAACATGGAATTTTGAATTCATTTTATTATGAATCATTTGAAACATGTGAATCTTGTTTATTGGGCAAAATGACTAAAATCCCTTTCACTGGACATAATGAAAGGGCTAACGATTTATTGGGCCTAGTATGACTATAACTAACTTATGAAACATAAATTTAAATGTTTTAAAATGTTCAAAATTTTCAAAAATGAAGTACAAAACGAACGTGGTAAGAATATTAAAATATTTTTATCAAATCAAGGTGGTGAATATTTAAGCTAAGAATTTATTAATCATCTTAAAGATTATGGGATAATCTCATAATTAACTCCACCAGGAATACCATAATGGAATGGTGTATCTGAATGAAGAAATAGTTAAGTGATGCTTATAGACCAAAATGACCCACATCTTATCAAGAGGCAATAGATAGCCCAGACTTTGAGAAATGGTTATAGGCCATGAAATATGAAATGTAATCCATTCATGATAATCAAGTATGGACTTTGATTGATCCACCTGATGGTTTGACAACTATTGGACGCAAATGGGTTTTCAAAAAAAAAAAAAAAGAAAGACATGGATAGCAATGTGAATACATATAAAGCAAGATTGGTTGTAAAAAGTTTATGGGTAAACACATGATATAGACTATGATCAAACTTTTTTGCCAGTTGATATGCTTAAATCTATTAAAATTCTCCTTGTCATAGTTGCATATTATGATTATGAGATATAACAAAGGGATGTCAAAATAAGATTTCTTAATTGAAATCTTCTTGAAAACGTGTATATGACATAGCTAAAAGGTTTTATCAGTCCTGAGAATTCTTGAAAGGTTTGTAAGCTTTAAAGATTCATTTATGAATTGAAGTAAACTTTTTAGAGTTGGAATCTTTATTTTGATAAAGTAGTCAAAAGGTTTGGCTTTATAACAAATGAAGATGAACCTTGTGTTTATAATAAGATTAGTGGGAGTGCAATAGTTATTCTAGTGCTATATGTCGATGACATATTACTCATTGGAAATGACATTCCTACCCTACAAAATGTTAAATTGTGGTTAGGAAAATGTTTTTCAATGAAAGATTTAGGTGAAGTCTCTTATATTTTAGGCATTAAGATCCATAAGGATGGATCTAAAAGGCTTATTAGCCTAAGTCAAAATACATACATTGATAAAGTATTGAATAGGTTCAATATGTATGATTCCAATAGAGGATTCTTACCAATGTCACATTGTATAATTCTTAGCAAGACTTAGTGTCCATAGGCATATGATGAGCAAGAGTGCATAAGTAAGAATCCTTATGCTTTACTATTAAATCTATCATGTATGTCTTATTATGTACTTGACCTGATGTCTCATATGCACTAAGTACAATAAGTGGATACTAGTTAGATCTAGGTGAAAGTCATTAGACAATAGTTAAGAATATCCTTAAGTACTTAAGAAGGATTAAAGGTGCATTCTTAATGTATGGAGGATGTTGAACTAGGATACTCAATCCTAGGTTTAGAACCTCTTTTGATCTTGACAAAGTAGATTGATCATCACTAATATTTCAAATAAGTGTTGTTGTTGCAGAATTGAATCAATCCCTCAAGAAGAAATGAAGAAGTTGATGAATTTCAAAGTAACATGTAAATCGCGACCGCGATTCATGTTAAGACATGCTGAAAATCAAGCAGGCGAAATCGCAGTGTCATTCTTGGTCGCGATCCTGGAAAAGAGAAAGGTCAAATTGTCACAGACGAATTCGCGGTAGAAATCTCGGCTGAGTCACGACCGCGAATTTCAAAGAAATTCAAGAGGGAAGCAAGTCCACAACCACAGCCTGACAAGTGTCCAATGAGACTGTTGGAAGTCAAAAATCGCGAAGACATCTTGCTAGTAG
>CATIWR010384942.1:0-14326 GCA_949677035.1 Omphalea diandra
GAGTGGGAAGATGTACTTACCTCTTGTGAAGAGTCCCCTAGTGCCATAAAACATATGTTGGCCTCCTCTTCTTCTTCCTCATCTTCACTTGAGTCATCATCCCAAGTGGTGGAGAAGCTTTTCTTCTTTTCTTTGTCCCATATCTTCTTCTTATTTATCTTTAGACATTCATGCTTTATGTGCCCTTGTTTGCCACATTCATAGTATGTGACATCATTTGTTCTTTCTTTTGGACTTTAGGCAGATTCCTTGAAGACTATTCTTTCTTTTCTTCTCCTTATCAACTCATTGGTTCTCCTTGAGAACATGGCTAGCTATTCTCCTTCTTTATCACTATCCTTTTCACTTGAGGAGATATCTACTTCTTTCTCACTTGTTGAAGCTTTGAGACCTATGGTTCTCTTTTCTAGTTTTTCACCTTGGCCCCTTAGCTTCTTTATTTGCTCATCTTTTTCAATAGCCAACTCATGAGTTAAAAGCTTGCCAATGAGCACATCAGTTGGGACCTTTCCAACCTCCAAATTGGACTCTTGAATACTGCAGACCCTAGCCTTAAATTTGTCAAATGGAAGAGTTTTAAGGATCTTAGTGTTTACCTCATAATTTTTGAGTGTTCTTTCAAACTTCTTCATATTAGTGATAATGGACAAAAGCCGGTTGGTCATTTATGTGATGTTCTCGTTATCCTTCATCATGAAGAGTTCCCATTCGGTGACATACATCTCCAAACAGCTTCATTTCACTAAAGTTGTGCCTTCATGATAATTCTCTAGAGTCTTCCATATGGCATGTGCGGTTTGACAATGTTGCACTCTCCCAATCTCTTCTTTAGAAAGTTAGCTTAGGAGAATGGTCATTGCCCTCTTGTTCTTGCCATTTGACTTCTGGTGAGCTTCAACCCATTCATCCCCTGGGATTAATTCTTCATTGCCATCCACAACTCTAGTAGGAGGCTTCCATTCATTGATTACCATGTCCCAAAGGTCCACCACATCTATGTCAAGATATATGGAAATCAAGAAGTTCATGACTACTCTTAGGGCTAATTTGATTGTTTTATTTTCTCTTTATTTTTATCTCATTATGAATTAAACTCTTTTTAGCTAAGGTTATTAGTGGATCTTGTATGACCTTTATTGAGTTTTCTTAATCTAAGTCTTTTTGGTTTCTTTCATTTTTAGTGCTAGCAAATGTTGAGTGCTTCATGTTTGATTAATTGGCCACTGATCATCTTATTTTTGTGAATAAACAATAGAGGCATGTTTTTCAAAAAATGAAACTTTAATAATTCCCTTGTTTTGTTATTAAGTGGAGGAACCTTAACAAACCATTACTATCTATAAAGTTTTTCTTTGTCAGGCAATTGCAAGATGTTTAGCTTTTTGAGTTAAGGACCATTTAGCTTAACATGCATCTTATATGTTAATTTCTACTCGAGAGGGATTAATTGATCACCTTAGTGACTTGATAGTATCACATGATTCATGAAATTAGACAACGATTAGGAGACTAATAGAAGATAGCAAAGTTGAACCCCTAACCAAACACATCCATTGATTATTCATCATCCTTTATTGATTTTATAGATAATATAAGATATAAGATACATTTTGCTTAAACCCGATCCTCTTAGGAACGATATTTGTACTCATAAGTATACTTTATAACACACACCTATCATCACCTTCCAACCTTATTCCTCTCACACACGAGTCTAGCTACTCTTTTCTATATGAGGTCTCATTCTTATGCCATCATAGGGTAAAGAGTGTGTTGGGTCACCTTAGACCGAGAAGAGTTAGAGTTTCAAAAGAACATATTCAAAGATACAAAAAAGGAGAACCCTTTACATTATTTAAAGGAATATGTTCATGAAAGGAATGATATCCGTTTACAGGGAGAGGAATTTACATAAAAATTATTTACATGGTGGGGAAAGGGATCCATAAGTATTTACATATAGGGGATAGTTACATCAAAAGGGGCAACGTAACATTTGTGCTTATATTAGATATATCTAACCATATTCTTTGAGGACTTCCACTCTCCTTTTAAGAAGAAATGCAAACAAGTAGGATGTCCTATTTCAAGGTACTATTAGCTCTTATATTAGAGTTGATGGCTCTCATAAGCTTAGACGGCCATTGTCATAATTCCCCATTGGATATACCCAAAGATACTAGGCTTATGAGTGATGAATCCCCTTTGTAATCTCTTAATCCTGAATGGAGCTTAAGACTCCAATTTGGGGAACCATCGATTTTTCTAAAGTAACCTAGTGCTCATGGTGTAGTGTACAGGCTACATGAATGCAATGGACTTAGTCAATAATAAGTTCAAAAATATTTAAAAGTGAAGCAGAGATTGAACGCGAAGTCAATTTCGAGTCCCCCATGGAGTCACCACTATGATCACCTTAGATTTCACTCGAATAATTGAAATATCACTTTCAACTCCATCCTTATATCTATCAATAGGGGATCGATAGGATGAGATTCTTTACATTAGTAATGATCCCAAGATGTCATGCACATTTAGACTAGCGAGGGAACCTTTTAGGCCTTGCATAGTTTAAGACCCCAAGTCTAATGATGTCCATTAGGAGACCAAACGTGGGATAATACATTGGTATTATCCTTAGAAAATGTGGAGTCACCACCTAACTTTAGTTAGGACAAAAATCTAAGGAAGGCAAAATTTGAACCTAGTTTAAGTCAATTAAAAGGTACATTTCATCTTCACCCATTAGAGATTGGGTTCAAAAATTGGGTATGACTTGGGAAAGAGGTTAGGCACTCCCAAACTGCCCTAATATTATGATTTAGCCTTTGGGTAGCTTTGGTTCACTTTTTAATATTTTAACCAAATTGTTAATTAATTCGATTAACTATCCTAAGCATGCCTTTAGCGCAATCAAACTAATCAAATCGTTTCATCAAACCAAAAGGGAGTAGGGTCATGCATCATGTTATAAGCGATCATCATGCATATCCATATATCCATTCAAGCATAATCATCTCAAAGGGAAAGGAGGTCAAACATCATGGTATAGAGGTCATCATGCATATCCATACACATCACACATCACAATCATCCATAATCATATAAGATGATGGTCAAAACTAAATTCATGGTCTAACTCAAGTAAGAACACTTACACAAAAGGAGGAGAATAAGTTAGTAAATAAAAGGGACATAACATAAACCAAATGAAAATAAAGAACATAGCACATATTACCATCTTTCCCATGCAAAGGTTCCTAAGTATGCATCTAAGTATATAATATCACATCCCAACATGACATGGAACATTTAACAACAATAAATAAACACAAAGATGTAAGTTATAGAGCATGAAGAAAAATAAACATGGAAATGCAAGCATTTGGAGAATTGTCAATGGCCTAAGCAAAAAGACATCATAAAAGGGATCCTAAGATTGATGAATTGTCTCCCTATGTAGCTCTCAAAGAGCATGGTATCCATATGCACCACTAACCATAAAAGGGCTAGCATATAACACAAAAATATGGAAGATTGAAAGCCAAAACACCATTCAAATGCTTTCAAAGAAAGAACATAATCAAATGAAGGGCTTTCAAGATCCTTAGAATGCCATAAGTCTCATTCTTAGTCACTACCTTAAAGGTGTTACAACAAAACCAAAACATCGCTCAATCAAAATATGGAAGAACACAAGCTAAACACACAAGTGAATCATAAAACCATTTAAAAAATCGCTTAAAATTCAAATTTTGAAATGAATGAGAGGTCACAGGCTCTTAAGCCTCATCCCATTTTGTTAATGGAACCTTAGAAATTCATAAAAAGAATTTTGAAAAAGGGGGAAATGAAAGGGGAAAAATAAGATTTGTAAATTTTATCCCAAATAAACTAGGTTACATAAGCCATTATGAGGGTTGTATAACTCCTAAATTTTGGGTTTTCAAAATAGAGAAAAAAGAAAAGGAAAAAGAGGAAGAGGGGAAATGAGGCAGTCTCTAAATGCCTTTATTCGATTTTTTTGCCTTCAAAGGCTTACAATAGATTTAATATCCTAAAAAATGCTTAGAGAGTGCACAATGATGAAGAGAAAAAGGAGGAGAAATTTTGGCATAGTAACCTTAGGGTTTCCAAGCCTCCCCCCATCTTCAAATGAGTGGAGAGTTACTTACAGGTGATGGGTGAGTGCACAGTGCCAAAAATAATTCTAGTTGCAAAATGTTTGTATCCAATCCTAGAGAGGTAGATGGATCTCCTAGAAGTAAGGTTTGCACGCGAGTTGTACAATAAAGAATGAGCAATACATCTATCTATCAGAGTTGTACAGCCTTAGGGTTTAAGGGAGGACAAATTTTAAAAGATTTAGGGGTTAGGGTTTAAAGGAGGACCAATTCCAAAAGGTTCAGAGGGTTAGGATTTAAGGAAGGGTTGCACAGCCCTGGATGTGGGTTGTACAATTGTACAACCCTAAATATTAGGTTGTACAACCTTGATTAATGGGCTATACAACTCATTCACTCAAGCTGATAGATTGGACTTCGGTTGTGGGCTTGGCTTTGAACTTCTCCAATGTTTCTTAAGGCCTTAATCTCTTCCTTTGACAATTCTCCTTGCATTCTGGGATTGTATTCAATGATTTTCATTATTGGGTTTTGTATTTAGAGGTTAAGAATATGATGCTTATGGGGTTCCTTTTTGGGTTCTTGAGTTAATTCTTTTCAATATTTCGTATTAATACATATATCAGGCTCTTGAATTTGATTCATAAATTTATAGAAGAGAAGGAAATACTCATTACTTTATGTGCAACAGAGAAGGAAAGAACTCAACTATTCATTAGATGCTATTAAAATTTTGTTGGATTATTGGATAACTTTTTGTGAAAAATTTTTTGTTAGATTAAATAAACTAAAAATTTACCAATTTGTTGTATTTTTATAATACTTTAATGTTTTTTCGTTATTGATTTAAAATTTAATTATTTTGTTTTAGTTGCCTTAAGAAAACCTCATTGTTTTTCAAGCTTCAGTTTCATAAACTTTATTTTTTTTTTTTTTTGTTTTCATTTGCAATCAACTATGTTTTTCATAAACTAATAATTGGTTTTTCCATGGCTTAAAGGGAATTCAAATAGATGAATCTTGTTTGTAGGAGTGGCAAACTTCACCCGTGCCTATTTATCCATTCACACCCACTTTTTTAAAATAAGGTATGGATTGTAAATGGATGAGGTATATTTTAAATGGGTAGTAAATGGATGATTACCCACTTAACCCTATTAATATGTCTGGATATGAATTGGATAAAAGTACCCATTTATCTAATACTTTTTTTTTTCTCACTATAGTTTTAATAATTTTTATATAATTTTATATCACTAAAAATAAATATTGTCATTAATTATATAAATCATGTAAAAATTTTTAATTTAAATAAAATATATTTAAAAATGAAAAATATTTTAAATATATATTTTAATAAAATTTGACTAATTCAGTTTATTCAATTTTGCTTTTTTAAAATAAAACTAATTAAATTAACTATTTTTAAAAAATAAAATTTAAATTTAAAATAAAAAACCAATTTATTTTCAACTAATAGATTCATGCACAAGATTGAAAATTGCGGCCTGTTACCATTTCTATATGACTAATGAGCATGTGAGGAATAAATTCTCTATTACTTGAGAAGAACTTTTGCATCTGTTCCCTCAAAACAAGAGCCTTGGATTTTAAGCTAAATATCAAATGGTGTGTGTGTGTATAACTCTGTTTTGTTTCTCTCTTTTTCACAGTAAATCATTTCAAGGGTTTATTGTATTGAAGAACTAATGAAATGTTGACTATATGTATTTATTGGGAATAAAAATAATAATAAGATTTATTTTATTAAGAAAATTTTTTATCTGACAATAAAGTTCTATAAAATAATTATATAAAAATTAAATAATTTTAATTATACAAATAATAGATATTTTTATTATTTTATTAATTTTTATCACAAAAATAAAGAAATAATTAAAAATAATTTATACTTCAAATTTTAAATGATAAATAAAAATATAAAAAATATTTAATTAAGTTAAAATATTTAGTGTAAAACAATTTCAATTTTAATGGGTAAATAGGTGAGTATGAGTTAAATAGGATTAAATGGGTATGAGAACTCATATAGATAACAAATAAGTCATAAATGAGGAAAAGAGTTATTTATTACTCTACCCATTTTGATAATACTCACATCCACAGTAACCCATCCATTCACCACCTCTACGTGTTTGGTTAGGTTTCTTTTAGAATGTAGCTAAAGCCATTAAAGTAATTCACATGGTATGTCATATTTAAATGTCAGTTGAGAAATTGAAAAATGACACAAAATATTTAGTGAATAGATTTTGCACATGGAAACATGTTTTAGGTTTTGCACCTAAATATTGTTTGCACAAATAATTGTTTTACCTCTATTGTTCACTAGCCACTCGTTCTTCAAACTCTAGTGTTCTACACACTAAACATGTCGATATAGTATTACTTAAAAAAATATTATCATTTAGTAATTTTAGTCACTTGATAATAAAATTAAAATATTTTATTTTATACAAAAAATTAAATTTAATTACAGCTAAACTAAAATAAATATTTTAATTTAATTAAAATATTTAATTTCAAGCAATTTAAATTTTAATTGGGTAAATAGGTGGGTATGTATTAAGTGAGGTTAAGTGGGTCATTTAAATATTAAATGAGTCATAAATGGATAAATAAATAATTTATCACCCTATCTATTATGACTTTGCCATACCCATCCATTCTCTTCATTTACCATTCATAGTATTCGCTACACATATATGGGTTTTTGCAGTCATAAAAGTGGAATCTCTTTTGAAACTCAATTTAAAGGTAGTGGCAGAAGTGATTTTGGTTGATTTACATGTAGAGATGATTAGAAAAAAGAAGAAAAAAAGACTTTTTTCACTATTTTTTTAGTTTTTTATCTTGATTAACCACAAGTGAAACACATACTCACATCTTATTATATATAGATTTTATTAAACTAATTGATTAAGATCAAAAGTTTAATTAGCTAAAATAGTTGATTTAAATTTAGATAACCTCTTTTAAAAAGTTTAGGGGCTAATTAACCCTTATATGGCATGTTTAAAAATTTATGGCTGCTTATACAAGTTTAAGACAATTCAAAATGATAGATTTTTCAATTTTGTATTGGGAAATAAGCTGTAACATGATCTTAAAATTGTAAAAGAAATTATAATTCAAGTTTTTGCATCTTTTAAGATGTTGATGGATCAATTAGTATTGATTTTTTGCCTTCATTATCTTTCTTGGAAGTTATGATTGTTAGTGATGACATATTTTTCATCCTTGTTATCTTGAAATATATAGATCCATACAATTTAGAAATAGATAGATCAAAGAGATTAACACTTACTTTTTTGAGTAAAATTTTGAGGGATACCAAGAAGAATATGAAGATTTAGTACTTAAGAAAAAAAGAATTAAAAGAGTGATTTCAAGAAAATTACCATGCAATAAATTTGGTTAGAGTAGTAATTATTATGAAGGATAATATGTTATACAGTTTAGATCAAAAACAAAAATTGTGATTTTAAGGATTGGATTCTAAGCATTTAGGTTTAGAGCATAGCAAAAATTAAAAAAATAAAGATTAAGAAATGAATTAATATCAATAAAGGATGAACTAAGATAAAGTAATTTCTTCTTTATCCAAAATTTTTTTTTTAAAAAAAAAGGAAAAGCAAAAAAGTGATATGTGAAGAATTTATATGAATTTTTCTTTATTTTAAATGACATTGTTTGAATTTTTCTTTATTGACCAATAGTCAAATAAGTTTTGTTAACAATTGAATGATTGATTGTTTAACTGTAATATTTGAGTTGTTTTCCTTTAGTTTTATATGTTTTCTTCAATTTTGAGGATGAAATTTATAAGGTGATGGAGAATATAATAATAACTTTCAAATTTATTATTTAAATATTATTTTAATAAAAAAATAAAAAAAATTTTTAAGTTAGAATATATTATAAAGTGTAAATATGATTTTTAAAATTTTCTAAAATTTTTTTAATTTATAAGATTTTATTTTAACTGTAAAAAATAAATTTCTTTGCAATTTATAATATGAAAATATATTTCTATAATATGAGAATATATATATATATATATATATATATATATATATATATATTTAGGTGATAATAAATTATAATTAATTTAAAATAATTAAATAAAAGTATTTAATAAAATTTTTATAAAAAATATCCACACCTCATCTCGATAAGAAGGGATATATTGATATTCCCTAATTATCTAAAAATCAAGAAATAAATGATGATTATTATTGTAGAGGCCAGTAGGATAAATGAAGGGACCATCTAGGCTACAAAACTAGTCAATTTCATTATTAGATTCATGTGGTGAAGATACATTTTACGATCAAACTTATTTGCAATATAAATATTTTTAAAATTAAATCGGTCAATGAATTAGTCAATTGATTAATTTTTAATTCAATCAATTTGATTGATCTTATTGATATGATTCAATTCATTTAATAATAAATAAAATTTTAAATATATTATTAAAATAGCTTTAAAAATTATAAAATAACAAAATTATGTTAATATATTTATAACAATTAAAAATATAAAAATAATATTGAAAATTGATTCAAAATAAATCGAATTAATTGCTTATCCAATTTTCATTTTTATTAATGTCATCGACCGGTCTGGTTTGATTCTCAAAATATTATCAGCATCTTATGTGATATATTAATCAAACTTTTGAAAGCTCTTAAGTATAAGAATAAAAAATTTGTCACTAATCGAGCCAACTAAATATTAGTATGAAATAATGTATTTAAATTAAAATATATAGTCTAATTATCTAAAAAATTGTATATAAATTTATAATTATAATAATCTTTTTATGAGTTTGATATAATAATCATTTAAAAAATGTGATATAATAACAAAGATTTTACATATTTAATTACGTTACTAATAAAACAATAAAAGTTTTAATTATCTTAAATTCATAATGTTTGGTCTACAAATATATTTTATCTTGTCCTTTGATAAGTTTTGTCATCATTAGAGAAGGTATATACATTTAAAAAAAAATCATAAAAGAAAGTGCTCTTCAATATATGGTTGTTTTTTTAACAAAATTTTGGTTACTTTGGTCCAGTTCGATTTTGTTGTTTCTAAAATAAAATTAATTTAAAAAGTCGAATGAATAAAATTTTTTGTAAAAATGAATTTTTAAATAAATGATATAAATATAATTTTTACTTAAAATAAATAAATAAATATAATTAATAGATAATAAGTTTTTATGTATAAATAATTAAAATAGTATAATGTACATTAAAAATTTCAAAATAATTATTTTTTAAAAAATTAAGTTTAAATCGAACAAAATCAATTAAATAGAACAAAAAATTCAAGTTAATGATAATATTAATTATTATTTCTATAATTGAAAAAGTTAGGTGTGGCGAGAAATTATTCTACACACAAAAGTTAGGTGTAGTGAGAAGGAACCATAATATCTTTAATTATGCACAAAATCGTTTTGTCTCTCTTCCCTACACTTTCAAAATATTTTTCTAAAGAAAAATCATAAATATACTATCTAAATAAATCATTTAAATCAATATCAATATATTTGATTCAAAAGTTATTTGAAAAAATAATTTATCATGTTTAAATTTAAAATTTTTCTGAAATAAAAATTTGTCATTTATTAAATTAATAATTTAATAAATACAATTCAAATTTTATTAATTTGACATGAAGATTATTTAATTAAAAATATATTAAGAAAAATTATAAAATAAATAATTATATAAAATGAGGTGTGTGTGTGTGTGTCTATATATATATATATATATATATATATATATATATATATATATATATATATATATATATCATTTTATTTTATAAAAGCATTTTTATAATATTAAGCTAAGCATTTTTATAATATTAAGCTATGTTCAAATAATACAGTCTTTGACTATGCTAAATCCATTTAAAAAGCATTATCTGACGTGTTCCTCTAAAGATTTTTTTTTTCTTTTCCCATTCCGTCTGCAATATTTAATGCACAATTATTTGCCCTTTCATGGTCAGCACACTTTGGCATGGCATATGAAATTAGATATATTGATTCCATACCATAATTTTGTGCCTATAAAAACAGGTAAGGTAATGGTTGCTCAACAAAAAAGGTCAATCGGGTAGTCACTCAATTCTCAAAGCATGGCAACCAAAGGCAATTCAATTCTTCCAGCTGTTGCAAGAAGGTAACTAAGCCCACTTAATTACTCTCACTGGCTAACCTCATCTCATGTTAACAACCCAACAATATTAAATCCATTATTTTCTTTTTATAAAATGCAAATACAAAGTTGCTTGATATACCATAGAAGAAAGGCATTTTAAGAATATTAATTTGGTTCTTAATTTTGTAGACTTGAAGGTAAGGTGGCATTGATCACTAAAGGGGCAACTAGTATTGGCAAGTGCATTGCTAGGAGCTTCTGCAAACATGGGGCTAAAGTAATAATCGCAGACATTTAGGATGATTTTGGTAGATCAGTAGCCCAAGACCTTGGAGCTGAAGTTGCAGTATTCGTGCATTGGGATGTGATTGTAGAATCTAATGTCTAAAAGGCAGTTGACACTACAATCTCTGTCTTTGGAAAGCTTGACATAATGGTCAATAATGCAGGTGTTATAGATCCACACAGACTAAGCATCATCGACAACGACGTTGCAGATTTCGAGCGTGTTGTTAAGGTTAACCTTATAGGAGTTTGTCTATGCACTAAACATGTTGCACGAGTTATGATTCTTGCTCTCCAAGGCAGTATAATTACACTTGGTAGTGTTTTCTCTTCGATCGGTGGTGTTGCATCCCATGTATACACGAGTACAAAGCATGGAACTGTGGTTTGTCAAAGAATGTAGCTTCAGAGCTTGGGAAGTTTGGGATTCGAGTGAATTGCTTATCGCCTTGAATTGCTTATCGCCTTACTTTATTGAATCACCAATGACCTTGAACTTCTTCAAGATGGATGAAGATGCAAAGTATGGTGTTGTTTACTCAAATTTTGAAGGGGTGAAACTTAGACAAGAAGATGTAGTTGATGCTACTATTTATTTAGGGATTGATGAGGCTAAGTATGTGATTGGGCACAATCTTGCATTAGATGGAGGTTTCACCACTATTAATCCTGCATTTGGATTGTCCTCGCGTTAATGTGCTTGTCTCTATGATCATAAAAGTCTTAAATTCGAATTGAATTAGAGTTCAAAGAAGTTTAAAGGGAATAAAGATGTATACTCGATGCAAATTATATGTAGTAATAACCCATGTTCTAAATAAGTAATGTATTTAAGGGCAACAAGATGTTTATATTCAATGACAATTGTTGTTGTCACTTGAAAATAATTAATAATAGTAATTTTTATTACAAATATTATTTTATTTTATAACACCAGTAGTAACATATGTATTTGTTGTCACTTATCTATCATAATATGATAATTTTGATTATTAAAAATATAAGTTTTGTGATAATTATTTTTATCATTATAAATTTATAAGAGGACAAAAAATATATGATGAATGGAAGTATATGTTGTAACTATAATTATTAATATTAATTTATAATATCATTAGTCGAATTTTTTACTTGTCACTAAAAATTATAGTTTTGAAAAAATAAATATTTTACTAATTTTTAATTTCACTAGCAGTCATGTTTAAGTATCCATTCTAATTATTAATAATAAAATAAAAGAATTAAAATTACACTGAACCACTGTTGCGACCTCCTAATTCTAGACCTATTCCCACTCCAACTCTTGTACCACCAATGTCCAGTCCTAAATCCTTTCTTGCAACTTGGCTTTCGGATTCAATGGTTGATAGGGCAACAAGCAAAATGATGAAAGCTAGAGACTTGAATGTGGCCATTTTCCTTAAATATAGTCATTTGGCTACACATGGCAGGATGGATTGTCACAACATCCATTACATGCATGTTACTTTCTCTACTGGTGTTTTACAAAACCCAATAGGAGAAATAAGAGCTAGTGCAATCCACTAGCACTTATGTATCACACACATATAAGATCATTTGAAGCTAACCAATGCCAACACTCTAAGAAAACATTATCAAGACAATAACAAATTGAAAATATTTTAATAAATAAATCAAATAATAGCCTTTCCCCTGACCTGCCCAAACTTATAATAATTGAGGTTAGTCTACGAGTCCTTATTAAAAGCCTTACCACAAGGCCATGAACCAATAAACCCCTAGGCTCCAGTGACGCACATTGCCTCTTTGTTACTCTTTTTTTCTTTTTTTTTTTTTTTTTTTTTTTTTTTTTTTTTGTGAAGAGCGCCTCTTTGTTATTCATGATTTGGTTTTCTATTTTGTTCTTTAGTGATAGTAGATATACAACAAAATGTATGGATGATCTCCTAGTTTAATTTTGATTTCTTAAAACTGAAAAGGATAAGTGTGCAATCAAAATAAATCATTTTCTAAACCATTTTAAATTTTTAACCTTAATCTGTTATTTTTATCCTAAAATTATTTATAATTATTTATTTATATTAAATTAATTATATAAATATTATTTATTATTCATATTGTATTTTATTAATTGTTAAATATTAATTATATTAAATTATATTATTTATTAAATGTTATTTAATATTTAATATTATTTATTAAATATTATCTATATTAAATATTTTCATAAAATTATATTATTTATTAAACATTCATTACATAATTATAAAAATTATATTACATTATTCATTAAACGTGACCACGAGTCACTGCATTAAATCTGCCAGTGAATATAATGATAGAGATGAAGCTATGATTGGGTTTTCTTTTCACATTGTTGATTTCTTTAGATATGAAATTGATATGAGATGTTGAAATGGGTTGGTGCCAAGAGTTGGAGGTATATGAATTGTGTATGTTAAAAAGTCTGAGTTTATCTAATCAATGGTGTCCTCTTTTGACATTGAACAGTGTTTGCCTTTGATGTGGCTTGAGGTGCTCAAACGTCAGTTCTTGTCGATGCTAAGCGGGAGGAAGGAGGACGTTGAGGAGGATAATGGCGAAGATGGGTATGGCCTGGATGTTGAGCTGGTGCCATGGAATTAGAGTGCGAAGTTAGGAAGGAAGAGAATGAGGAAATTGGGGACATGAGTGTTAACTAAAATGGGGGATTCCAAGTAGAATCCTTATTTGCATATAAGTCAGGGTGTGTGAAGGGCAAGCATGGACTAGGGATTAAGGCTTGATTAAGCTTTTGATTGATTGAAACTAATTTGGTAGAAGAAAAAAAATTCTTATCTTAAAATGGGTTTTTTTTAGTCATGGCAATTAAATTATGGCATGAAATGAAAATTTCAGATGGAAATAAAGGTATTGTTAAAATTTTACAATAAATATAATAGAAAAATTAATGAAATGACCTATTAGTGTAACTAGCAATTGTGAGAGGTTTTATAGTACAATTTTAAAATATGAGGGATGATTGAGTTAAATATATCAAATGTCAGATGATTTATAGTAATTGTCCCCATTATATTGTAGATAAGTTTGACAACAAATTATACCTTAGCAACACACAACTCAAGTTTGGCTTAGATGGTTGTGTATATCACTAAGAGCTATAGGTCCTTGGTTTAACTCTCCTTTCCATTATACTATAACAAAAAAAAAAGTATATCTTAGCAACATGTACCACGTGAATTTGACAGTGAAGTTAGCTTGTTTTGTAGTTTGGTTGGTCCCTTTAATTATCCTCTATATATACCGTATTGTATAATGATAAAAAAAATAATTGCATCTTAGCGACAAGTACCATGTGAAATATGATAGTGAAATTAGCTTGTTTTGTAATTTTGTTGGTCCCTTCAATTATCCTATATATACACCATTGTACTATGACAAAAATATTTTAGTGACAAGCAAATCACGTGAATTTCACAATGAAATTAGTTTGTTTTGTAGTCTGATTGGTCCCTTCAATTATCCTATATATACCCCACTGTACAATGATAAAAAAAAATGTATCTTAGCGACATGCACCACATGAAATCTGATGGTGAAATTAACTTGTTTTGTAGTTTGGTTGATCTCTTCAATTATCCTATATATATACCCATTGTACTATAACAAAAAAATAATTATCTTAGCGACATGCACCATACGAATCTGACAATGAAACTAGATAGT
>CATIWR010384943.1:0-76742 GCA_949677035.1 Omphalea diandra
TAACATTATTTGCTAATTTGTGTGATAACTTGAAATAGCACCAGGAAAACAATTGGAAGCATGTTCTACTTACAAGGCGGAAATATTCAACAAATCGTGGTTCTTTGAAGACAATAGATCGGTACTCCTCTGTAGCAATAATGGCCATTTCATCCATCAGCTTACGCCATTCTGGTTTTGGAGAGATTGGTGGATGCATGCCATGCTCCAAAGTTGCAGCTGTGAAACGCTGAAGTGTTCTAAAGCACAAGTGTTCCTCTCCAAAGGATTGCTCAATAACTTCACCTTGAACAGTGACTCGGAGTGACCCATGAATTGTGTCTGGTGGCTGGGACAATATAGCAAGATGAGTGGGACCACCTCCTCTTCCAACAGTACCTCCACGACCATGGAACATTGTGAGCTTCACACCAAATTGCTTAGCCACCTTTATAAGGTCCTCTTGAGCCTTATATAACTGCCAGGCTGCAGAGAGTCGTCCAGCATCCTTACCAGAATCTGAGTAACCAATCATGACTTCTTGTTTTCCATTGATGCGGTCTCTGTACCAATCTATTGAGAAAAGCCTAGCCAAAGCAGCAGGAGCAGCCTCCAGATCTGCAAGCTTCTCAAAAAGCGGAACCACTCTTAATGGCTGCTTCACATGGCATTCACGTTGCAGGAGCTCAACAGCAAGCACATCCGATGGAGCAGTTGCCATAGAGATGATGTACGCTCCAAAGCTGTCTGCAGGAAGTTCTGCTATGACATGAAAAGTGTCCAACACATCAGCAATTTCCTCAGTTTTTGGAAGATCAGGACCAAAAAGTGGGCGCCTGCCACTTAGTTCAGACAAAAGCCACTGCTGTCGGCGTTCTTCAGGCCACTCCCGATAGGAACCAATTTCCAAGTGCTTGGTAATGGCATCTATAACATCAGTGTGACGGTCTGATTCTTGCCTAATGTCAAGCCTAACAAGTGAAAGTCCAAAGGTGGAAACTTGCCTCAAGAAGTCAAGGAGGCTTCCATCAGCAATTGGCCGGTCACCACAAGAGCAGAGTGATCTATAGCACAGCTCAAGAGGCTCCAAGAACTGCATGAAATTGAAAACCAAATCAATCATATCCAGAGTAACATAGCAACAAGCAGTTCTATGATTCTTGATGTGCCTCAGCACAGCATTCTAGCATGATCTCACAACAAAATAAGTCATCACCTCTTAATGGTCATGCCCCGCAAGGAGCTAAATAATTCTAGCTGAGAACTCAGCGACAAGATTTTAGATATTTCTTAGAAGAAAGACTGTCAGAGGGATAAAGATCTCATGGTCATGATCTTCACATGACCTATAATCGAGCAGAATGGTCAAAGAAAAGGTTTCACTACTTCAACTTGAATTGTCCAAATAGCAAGGCATGTTGAACTCAGGACAAATCTATTCGTTGACTTCCTTGAATGTAAACAAGGCCAGAGAACTATCATATAAAATTGCAGAAGTATACATCAAAGCCAACAACCAATACCTGCTCAATGTTAGTGAATGTTCCCTCCTCTGGGATGTCTGAGATCCCATGAGATAATAATTGACGAGACCGTTCGCGTGTTTGGTACAGCTTATCCCTCAGGTCACCAAGAATCACACGATAGGGTTCACTTGGAGGAATTTGTTTCCAAAACTCTGCACCACAAATAAAGCAACTTATACAAATACAGCCACATCATAAAAAAGTTTCTTCCTATATATTTAAAAACCATTTTGAAAAAACAATTCCCTGAGGAAAAGAATAGTTAATAGCAGAACAAGAACTGCCTAATTCCAAATTTACCTATGTAGTGTTTTGCATCTCTCTTTGAGGATCTGTGGAGTTCATCTGCACGAACACGAAGCTCATCACTGCAACGCCACATGGACAACTGCAGAAAAACATTGACATTAGCCTTAAAATCATAATAAAATATATGTATAAGGTGAGAATGACAAAAAGGCAGCACATAAACGATGAAAATCCTGAGGAAAAGTTAGCTAAATAGAAATTAAGTACCTCAAACATGAGATCCTCAATTTGAGAATAGTATAGGTTAGCTGCCATCATTCTAGCCAACAAACAAACATCCCTTGTGACCTCAGGAGTAACCCTTGGATTACCTGCATCTCATACCAATCAAATGATAAGCAGAGAGACATAGATATTTAACTGCTAAAAAATTATGCATAGACAAGAAAATAAAACAGGAGAAAAAAACTCAAAACAAAAATGTTTTTACACCAGCAAAGTAAGACCATACCATCACGATCACCACCCATCCAAGAAGAAAATTGAATAAGAGGAGCATTGTAGGGAACTCTCTCATCTATTCCTATGTTCTTCAAGGCTGTATCAACACGGCGCAAGAACTTTGGGACACCCTTCCAGATTGTCTCATGGAAGTAGCTCATTCCTGCCCTCATCTCATCCTGGGGAGTTGGAGGGGTTCTTCGAATTTCATCTGTACGAAATGCAGCTTGAATCTACATGAATGGAAAAGATGGAAAATGAGTGAACAAAATCATCATATTGGCTCAAGCAAGTTTTAAATATGCATGTACCTATAGATAAGTCAAACACAAACATTGACGCAAAGTATAGAAAGAAATTTGGAGACAATATTCACCTCTCGCTGTAAAGCCTCATCAAGCTCCTGCTTATCATCTGGAGTAATGTCTTTGGCATACAACTGGGCCAAACAATTTCGTATCCTGAACAATGAGAACAAGCAAAAGAAGATTTATGGATGCCTAGATGCTGTTATCTATTATTTACTGATAACCAACAATATTCTCATGAAAAAAGACAAAACCATATTTCATTATGATAAGCTTTAATCAAAACCTCAAAAAGGAGGAGAAAAGGCACTAAAAATCTCACAATGAAACCATAGGAATTACAGAACGCACCTCGCATGCTTTTGAAGTAAAGATCTACGGACAGATTGAGTAGGATGGGCAGTCAGGACAAGATCTACAGTCTGATTCTTTAGTGCATCAAAAACTTCTTCAGGAGATTTTTTCAGATCAACAACAAGTCTCCTGAGAGTTTCTTCAATGTCTGATTCTGTGGTTGCATTGTTCTCATCAGCAAAATCTCCTTTCTTTAATTTGTTCCTTCGACAATATGCAATTTGAACCTCCTCTGCTAAGTTTGCCAAGTTAAGCATATGGGAGAAAGACTTGGCAATAACAATGGAATCCCCAGGATCCAAACTGGTCAAGACATTTCCAAGGTCCTCAAGTTTCCGGCAATCATGTTTGCCTTCATACTCAGCAGAAAGCTCATAGCATTCTTGTACCTAATTGGGTTAGGTCAAATTTGAAGAAATTCATTACACAAACATCATACATGAGCACCAGAAATTCATGTACATATAAATCTATATCATAATTCACAAATGATAGGCAGTATACTGTAAGATCACCATTACTACAGCTCTCAATCTCTCCATTATCAACGCTAATGCATTCAAAACAGAAACAAGTCTTCAACCCAAACCAACTAAAATGGAAAGAGATATCAAATTTAAAACTCATGTAAAAGGAACACCTTCACTAGAAAGTGAGCAATCAATGTTGTACAGCCTCAAATCTTTTGAATTATGATGGCTGTTAGTATCTCCCAGAAACAAAATTGTGATCTAGCTCTCACTCAATCCACTGATAATCAGTTCCCATTACAAAAATAAATAAATAAATAACAAAAAGTCAAGTCATATTGACAGAATCTCCAATTCACATACACACACAAAAAAAAAAAAAAAATCGAGTCTTTAACATTAGAACTTTCCAGTCCAATCAACTACTAGTATAAACTACATGTATAAATCAGCAAACCTGTTTATTATTTTAGTTATCAAAACCAGATTAAGGAAAAAGGAAAATTTCAGACTCATGGATTTTACCGTTTCCTTGAGATCCTCTCCATGCAAATATTGAAGAATATCAAGAAACCGATCCAAAAGCAGAGCATCATACTCCACCAATTTGTCATCTTCACTAACTTTCCCAGGAACCAAAAGCCTAAGCTGTGCATCAATCGATGCCAACTTCTCTAGATTCCTTGGTTGCATTGTTCAGCTTCTTTCTATGCAATTCACGTGCGAAAAAACGAAAACGATTAAAATTGAATACACAAAAAGGAGAAAGCAAAAATCACGGAATTGGTTACGTGATAACAAGAACCATAAACTCTGATCACGACCCACAAAAATTGGGTCTATAAATCGAGCCATATACAAAAGCTACGTGTATATAGCGAAAAAAATTCAGGTAGATAATGCCAATGAATACAAGAAAAGATGAAACAGAGTGTAGTATCTATTATCTATATATTTATGGTAGCAGAGAAAATAAAAGCAATGATTTTTTGAGGTACCCAGATGGAGATAATGGAATACCTGAATCTGGACAACAAGTGAGATTTGATAGTGGAGAAAGAGAGGCTGAGATGAAAAGAGAAGCACAAGAAGTAGTATTATATATAGACGGGAAGAAGAAAATGTTGTTTGTTTTTCTTTCCTTTTTTGTAAACGAACTGAGGCGAACATCACTCAAATTATTCGAAATCTACTGGAAATTAATCGAGTTAAACTCGGGCTATTCAAATAATTGAATAAACTGAGTTTAAACTTCAAATTACTTGATTTAAAAGGTTTGTAAGTATAAAATATATTTATAATATTACTAATCAAGTTTAATCGATTCATATTTAATCGAAATTATTCAAATTTAAATTTTAATTTATAAAATTTACAAAATAATTATATGAATAAACGAGTCTAATAGAATTGAATTTGAATATTTGAATATTTAATTGATCTCGAGATAATACTTAAATATTCCAGTTTGAACTTAAAAATTGCAACTCAATTAAATTTAAGTTCAAACTCGAGTTTCAAATTTTCAAATCAAATTCTAATTCAAACCTAATAGAGTTTGACTTGGCTCGATTCGATTATATTCTTATAAATGATGCAACATAGTTGATTTTAAAATAAAATTGCAAATTGACAGCTATCTAACATTTCCAATTTAAGTATTTTAAAAAAAAACATTTCCAATTTAAAAGCTACCTTTTGAATTATTTTTTATCAATAGTTTATATTTTTATAAATAAAAAATAAATATATCATTAACTTTTTATATTAATTTTAATATAATATTTACTTTAATATTATTCTTTAATAATAAATTATTTATTTTTTATTTATTTAATTTTTATTACCATTAATTATATATAATATGTTATTTAATTTTCAATGACATTATTATTATTATCATGATAAATATTTAATGTAAGTATTATTAGAAGATTTAATTTATAATTTTTTCAAAAAATACTTAATGGATGGTTATATATTATAGATTTTGTGAAATATATTTATTGAATTTTTAAAAATTTATGTTTATATTAGTGATTATATTTACAAATAACAATAAATAATAATATTTTTATCAAACAGTAACCAGTTAGCAACCAATTATCAACAACTACTAATTATAAACTGGCAACAACAACTAGAAATCAGTAACAAATAAGCCAAGCAAGTTCTTAATCAATTTCATTAATTTTATCAATCTAATTTAATAAATATTTGAAAATAATATATAAATAATATTTAAAAATTAGAAACTTAGTTTACTACTATAATAATAATAATAATAATAATAATAATAATAATAATAATAATAATAATATTTTAATTTTAAAAAAATATTATTTTAAATTTAGAATATTTCTTAAATAACATAATTTTAAATTGAACTGATTTGATTTAATTTTTAATTTTAATATTTTTATTTTAATCAAATTTAATTTTAATGAATCAATTTTTATTTTTTCACAAAATTATGTTGTTATCTAATTTTTAATTTTTCTAATTTGATCCGATCCTATGAATAATGCCCTCTGACTACACACACTACAACTCTAATTTGGAATTTTTT
This sequence comes from Omphalea diandra, assembly GCA_949677035.1. Lineage (NCBI taxonomy): Eukaryota > Viridiplantae > Streptophyta > Magnoliopsida > Malpighiales > Euphorbiaceae > Omphalea > Omphalea diandra. The sequence continues at coordinate 5,957 of CATIWR010384943.1, forward strand.
TTCTAAGTTTTAGCATTAATCCAATATCAAGTTGAATGTCACATATTTTTCATTTATTTTTACTAAATTTATTTATTTTTTATTTTAAAATTATTTAATTTTAAATTTATTTTATAAAAATCATATAATAAGTTTTAAAAATTTTAAAATTTAAAATTGACACTTCATTTAAGTTTTTGTTTTTAAATTCTAAATATTATTTTAAAATATTCAGGTTTTATTTAAATGATTTTATTCAGTTTTAAAGCTATGAAAGAGGCTAAAAATTAATTATATGACTTTTTTTGATAAACTTTGAAAAAAATCACTTAAAATAAAATGTAATAATAGGAAAATGACATCTAAAAATCTAAAATATACTAAGAATTTAAATGAATATAATTTTAAATTTAAATAATAATTAAAAATTTGCTAGCTGACTTTCATGAAATATATTTAAAAATTAAATGACTAAAATTATAATTTTATTTAAGAATCTTTTATAAAAAAATTTTATGAAATAAATTTTATTTCGTTTTTAAAAGAAATGACTTTCATGAAATGACTTTTAATGATTATGACTTAAATTAACCCTTCAATCTTAAAATAAATTTAAATGATTTTATTTAAGAATATGTTATTTTAGTTGTAAAGGATATTTCTCAAATTTAATTCAACGCGAAAATTGAGATTCACAATTACTGACTTCTCTATATCTATTCAGCATTTTTTTATTCTTATTTTAGGGTTAAACAAATTTTTCATTCATATCATAAAATCAATACATGATACAATATAAAATTTAATATAACTAAGAAATGTAAAAATTTTATTGTAGTAATTTTTTTAAAAACCTTCAATCATATTGATAAAATTTTATAATTTACAATTTCGGCCATAAACATATTTCATTTGATAATTTTTCTATCATATATTAATTTTTTAATTTTGAAAATGAATTTAATTGACAGAAAACCTAATAAGCTAGGCATTAAATAACTATAAACTCTCACATAGAAACAACCAAAAGATTTTGCATAAGATTTTACCTATATTCTCAGAGTGAGAAAAAAAAAATACTCTCATGAAGGGATGTTCATGTAATAAAAAATAATAATGACTAAAGTAGATCTATAACTCTGAAATTTATTAAGACAAAAATAAAAAAAATAAACTAACACAATAAAATAAAAACAAAATAAATTACAAATAACCTAAAATTATGTCTAATAATAAATAAAAAATTCAATTAATTTTTTCAATGATTAATAAAAATACAAAAATAATGATAAAAATGAGGAAAAAAGGATAAATTTACTAAAAAAATAATAAATTGAATTGTAGGGCTCCTGTTGGTAAAATTTGTCAGGGTGGTAGCTAAAAAAATTCAATAAAAAAAAGTTGGAAATGCCAAGGTTTTATTTGGTTAGTTTGATTTTTCTGTCTTCTGATATTTGAAAAAAAAAATACTATAGTAGATATCAAAAATTAAAATATTGATAACCAAACAAAAAATAAAATATTGTTCTTATGACAAATAACATCATTTTTTTACTATAAATATTAAATTGTTAATTTTTATAAATTTTTTTACTATAGTTATTAAATTGTTAATTTTTATATTTTTTACGATAATTATTAAATTGTTAATTTTATAATGGAATAAAAAGTGTATTTCTAGCAATTATATTTTTTTTGGATTCAGTTGTTAATAATGCAAAACTGATATATAAGTACTTAGATTTAAAAATATTTATATTTTATTCGTTTCATAATTTTTTTTGAGAAAATTACTAACTAATTTTTGCAACTTATTCTTCAATTATTAAATTTTTTTATTCATTTTTCAAAAGGAAAATTTATTGTTGGCGTCAAGATAATTTTTATATATCCTAGCACTTATCATATTATATTATCGTATATCAAGAGATTGAATGAAATCATACGCCACGCTCTAAACTTGGTTTGGATAATTAAAAATGAGATCATATTCCTAATAAATAGTGTTTTAGAATAGTGAATCCGTTTTTTAAAAAAAAAAAAAGAATAGTGAATCCGCCAATCACAATTGATGATTAAATCAATTCTAATAAAAAAAATATATAAATATTATTAAATAATTTTAAATTTTTTAAAAATATTTAAAATAAAATATGTATTTATAATAATTAAAAAAAATTAATTGAAGATTAATTAAATTTTAAACTAACTTTTCAAGATATTGGCAATAAACAAACCAACGTTACCAAAAAAAAAAAAAGAGGTTATATCAACTCTTAATTTACACGAATAGTCAGTAATCTTGACTTTAGCTTCTTCATACCCAATATGCTGAGAATTTTTACTTGTCTCAGAATTACATGATGAAGTACCCCATAATTCATTTGGATTTTATTTTTTAAAATTAAGTATAATTTAATTAGTCTCTCTGTTAGGCTTAAAGAACATCAACAGTTGATCCAATATATATATACACACACACACGTGTGTGTGTTAAAGTAATTAATAAATAGCATATTAAATTAAAAGAGTAAATGATGTGTTAATCAAACAGTAATTTATTTTAAAATCATTTAGAAATATTTGATAGTCCATTCATCTAATTATAGTAATTCATCTAATCGTTTAGTTCTATAATATTTTCTTTATTAATTACTTTAAATTTTTTATTATTTTCACAAAAACATTTTCTTTGTTAATTATTTTAAATTTTTTATTTTGATATAAAAATAATTTTTCATGATTTCATAATAATAATAATAAATAAAATGAAATGAAATGAAATGATAATAATCTAATCATAAAAAATGAAACAATGAAGAAGTGATATAAATCAAACTAAAAAAATCGGAATGAACAAACCCTCTAAATTATTTAAATTATTGCAAATTTACAAAAGTAGTTATAGAATTTTAACTGACTTTTATGCAAAAGAAATAACAAATTTTGTATTTATATATATATTAAAAATTCTTAAATGAGGAAGAATATCAGAATTTTGTTGATGAAAATTCTAACCGCTGACATAAGCGTCGGCTTTAAACGTGGAAAACCAGTGGCGTACTTTTTGAGTTTTGACTGCCGTTCCATTTTCTCTCATTAAGGCGAAAGTTGTGGTTATAAAGTAATCGCGACGTCCACATAATGGGTCCCATGAAGTTTTACTTTTTTAGTCTTCAGTTTGTCGTTTTTGCTTTGATCTTTCCGTCATTATATGGTAACAGAATATGCTTTGGAAATATGCTTTTTCTTTCAATGAAGTACTTTTTGCCACGTGTTTTTCTTTTTAATGTTCTCATGGAAAGTTCTAATTTTGAAATTTATTGGAAGGGATTGATAATACAGAAACAAATCAGTCTTAGAAATGATATTCCTAATTAAAATATACTTTATGATCTAGCTTTTGGTGGCTCAAATTATTTTAAAAAAGCGACTAAAAATTATCATATTCGTATGTTTAATTTCTATGAAAAGTCTATATGTTCAACATGATTGAATTTCTAAATATATGAGCTCTATTCAACATAGCTGAATTTCTAAATATATGAGCTCTATTCAACATAGTTGAATTTCTAAATATATGAGCTTTATTTTTATATAAATAAAAGTTATTAACACTACTCAAGTAAGTATAGGTTTGATCAAACTATATACGAAATCCAGTTTAATCTTCGGATCAATGCGGCTAGGCTCACCCAAAAGCTTACAAGACCACAAGATAGCATAGCTCAGCCCGCTTAAATAAGTTCAGCCTGCAGTTCATTCTAAATAGAAATATTATCTCTTATTAAAGAAGTTATTTTTTATTAAGAAAAATAACTTTCATCAATAAACAATCACTAAACAGGAAAAATGAAATCTCTCATCCAATAATGAAACAAGTATCCCTAACAAGTATATAAAAAGAATCCTCATATATCTTTGAGATTATTACATTGCATTCACTCTCTCCCTTTAGCACATTATTGACTTAAATATCAGAGTGAGTTTCCGGTAACTCGTCAAATATTTTTTCACCTTTATTGTTTTGCAAAATCTCAGCCAACTCACTCGAACCAAACACATTCATTTGACCTAAATCACCCGAGTCAACCATTGTGGTAAGTCTCACAACATCAGTTATAAAATTACATAGATCGTTTGAACTGGAGTTTTAAATTTTATAAATTTATCAAAATCCATAAAATTAATAAACTTCAGTTTGTAATAGATTTTTTATTTCACATATTTTAAAATTATAACTTATTTGTTATGCATATAAAATGCATGAGATTTCAATATAATTTTGAAACAAAAAATTAAATAATTTTTTTTATTCATTAAAATGAGAGGACCTATTAGGTAGATTTTTAGGTCCATCGTTTTGATGGATTTTAATTAATAATAAATTTTGAAAAATTTATAGCTTATCTATTTTTTCATATTTTTTTAAAATAATCTATTTTTTCATAATTAAAAGATAAAATTTATTTAAATTCATAAATTTTGTAAAATCTTTCATCAAAATTCTCAAACCAAATATTGCCAAAAAAATTACATTTTTATTAGATATATAGACAATTGCAGCCTCCTTCATAGAGTAGGCATAGAACAATTCAAATTGAAAAATCGATTGAATCAGATCGATTTATTTTTTAGTTTAATTTAAATATAAATTTGATTTAATTTAGTTTTTTAAAAGAATTGGTGAATTCAGTTTGACTCAATTTTAATTAAACAAATTTCAATTGAAACAAATCAAAATAAGTTGAATCTAGAATAAAATCAAAATTATCTAAAATATTTAAAAATTTATTTAAAATATATAAAAATCTATTAAAAATATATTTTATACATTTAAAAAATTTAAAATATATTATAAGAGCTATTATTTGTATTAAAATATTTAAATTATTTAAAAAAATGATTAAACCAAATCAAATTACAATCAATTTGATTTGATTGGATCGATTCATAAATTAATTCAATTCAATTTGATTTATTCTTAAAAAATTAATTTTTATTTTATTTGATTTGTTCAATTTTATTTAAATATCTCTACTCGTACAGGTTGTTCTTTATAACAACAGGAACTATGTTGTTCTCCTTTTCAAAAAAAAAAAAAAACCTTATATCATTAAGGTTATGCTAAAAGTTGCCAAAATTTTGTTCAATCCTTGTTTCATAATGTATTTAATTTTGAATTTAAGAATATAACTAATCATGAATCCACGTACTATACAATATAATTATAATAATAAATTTTAAATAAATTTAATATTTATTTTTATTGAATAATTAATTAATTTATTAAATAATAAAAATAATATATATTAATAATAACAATTAAAATTCATTATTATTTATAAGATATTATTATTTTATAAAAGGTCATTGTGTAATTAAACCTTTTTAAGTAAATAAAAACAATAAAAACAAAAATATATTTTAATAATATAATTATTTTTATAGAAATAATTAAATTTTAGTTTCATTTTTTATTGGCTATTTTTCAGTTTAAAATTTTTATTATTATATAAGAAATTAAATGCTTATTATTATTAAAGTCCTGAAAAAGAATAATATTAAAAATTTTTTATATTATTAAATTTTTAAATTATTTTTGCATGAATTTTTTTATATTATTAAATCTCATAAATTATTTTGAAGTAAAAAATTTTATATATTGTTAAAATTTTTATAGTATTTTTTATTAATTGTGTAAATTAATTATTTAATTATTAATTTCCTACATTATAAAATATAAATATATTATATTGTCACTTAACAAAAATATTATATTATTAATATAATTATTTGAGAAATGATAAACACTCATTTAAAATTGAATTTGAAATCATAATTAATTGTATATATTACCTACTTATTTTTTAATGTTGCATGGCATATATTTGACAATTTATATATTACATTTAGCATTTTTAAATAATATTTATACTAAAATTTGTGTGACTATTATGATAATTTCAGTACATTTATAATGCGGTGTAAATAAATAAATAAATAAATAAGAATGATTATGAGTGTGTTATAGTAATTTATTTTATTTGTACTTTTACATCAATCAACCAAAGGAAATGATTATACACTTAAAAGGAAATTAATGGAAGACAATATTAATCTTCTCATAAAGTTTCTGTCTGTCACTCCTTTTGTTATTAAAATTCACCACCATACCCTTCATGTATCATGATAATTCTTTAAATATTATTGTTTTCTTTTATTTTTATCAGCAAATATAAAATCTTCCTATTTGACTCCCTTAATAAAAATAAATATGTTTTAAACTTTTTTTACTAAAAAAATGAATTTTTAAGCATTTTGTATAATATATATAATGACAATAAAGCAAATAAAATATTTACATTTTAACTCTTTTTTTTTTTTTAATCAGTATAGAGAATTAGTTTGTCCGATAATTACTAATAAATTTTATATCCAACCATCAATTTGAGAATACCCAGTAATTATGAGTTGAATTACTTATTTTATAACAACATTTTCTTTTTCTTAAAAAGTGATCACAAAGCCTTAACATATAAAGTTAGCATTGCACATAAATTATTTATTTTTTAATTATTATGTTGAAGAGTATGACTTTTTATTCAGCTCTTGATATAAAAATAAATGTTGGATATCATAATTGATTGAATATTAAAATAGTTTCTATGAAGTATTACATACTAACATAATTCTTAGTGTAAAAACATTAAAAAAATGAATCAACGTGCACAATTAAATATTTTTTTTGAAATAAATATCAATATTACCTTAACATCTAAATATTTTTGTTTTTTAAAATTCTCTAAAAATCTTTTATTTTAAAATAATTAAGTTATAAAATTATTTTTGTTTCATCGTCTTTAAAGTTTATTTGTCATAACTTAAAAATGGAGAAATGATATGAGACAAAAAAACAAAAATTATTTTTTATTTTGTGAAAATAAATAAAAAGTAAGTAATTTATTATTATATAAAAATAATGGTATGTGATAATTTCTTACTGAATTCAAAATTTAATAGAAAACTCAAAATAATTCAAAATTTATGACGTGGATCATTTAAATTGACTTGAGTCTAGTCAAACTTGAATTTGATCAAATTTAAATTATTAAAAATATTTAATATTTATTTAAAATTAAAATAAATATTTTTATTGAAAAAGTCAAAATTATATTGATCTAATTTGATAAACTTGAGAATAAATTAAATTTTTTTACATATTATTTTGATGACATGATTTGACCAACTCATAATTCAAAGTGACCCTTTAAACTCATTAAAAAAATGTAATTTAAAATCGATCTAATCTGAACTCACCTAATTTGACCTATTGCCATCACCAAATGAAAACAAAACAATAATTAAGTTTCGAATTTTACCAATATAATTTCTTTTCTAATATTTAAAAAATATAATCAACTTAAATAATAAAAGTAGTAAGAGGAATGCTAAAAACCATTTTGTGAAGTGTGAATTTCACCACCCAAAAAATTATAATCTAATATATATTAATCTTATACTTCTAAATTATTTATTTAAAATCTTTTTTTTAAGTAGTAGAGTATTTTTTTTTCATGTATAAAGTATTATACAACATTTATAAAAAATATATATTCTTTAAATTTACAATACCAATTGAAAATTGATCATTAATACTATCAATAACTACATATTAATTAATCTGACTTCAAGATTATGACATTATTTTCATTATTAAAATTTTTTGATTACTTTGTATTTTATTGATAATGGAGGTTTTCATCCATTAGTGCTAAAATGCAAAAAAGAAAAAAAAAAGAATTTTTTAATACATTAAATTAGTTTTGAGAGACAACTAACTAATCTTAAACCTTAAAGTTTTCACAATAAATAAAATCACAAAACTCTCTATAAGAAAGACAGTACAAACCATAAATAACAAAATAGGATAAAATCATTATTTAAAAAAATAAAGAAAATTAAGGCCTTGAGTCATGCTCAATTATTTGTAGTGTAATATTGAAGTTGTTGTGTAGCATTATGACATTACATAAAATGTGTTTAATTAATTTATTTTAACAATGTACTTTTTTTTGTTTGATTTAAAAAAACTAATAACAACTATTATGCATGATGATAGAACTAACTATTGGGAAATGAACATTTTGTGGGCGCCTAAACGAATGTGCATCTAGGCTCCAACACATTGCCAAACTCCCTTCTAAAATAATGTTTTTAAAAAAAAGCAAAAAGCAAAGGCATATCAGATTAAAGAATTCTGCTAAGCTTGTCATTGGGCACTTCAACAAATGCTAATTGCTTAAATGTTACTTGGTTACTTCTTATATGTCATTTTTTGAAATCATTTTTTAAAAATATTTATTAATAAAACTTTCATTTTTTTCAATTCGATTTTTATCCTTTCTAAGTGCTATATAAATAAGAAAAAGTTAAGAGTTTAATTGAGTTTTTATATAAAAAATAAAGGCAATTTAATCATTTTTTTGAAACACCTAATTAATATTAATTCTTGGACAATACCAAAAAAAGATAGATAAAAAGAAATAGAGGGAGTATCATTTTGTTGCCTAAATTTGTGGGTTAGAGCCACAAATACAAAATGATTAGACAAGCAAACTTCATAATTATGCAAATCCATTATGCCGTAGCTGAACTCTTCCTTAATTATTTGTTTTTCCAGAGGCATTAAGCAGTATGTGACTGTACATGTTTTAGGCTTATTTGGGGTGTATCTGAGTGGAACAACATCTTCTAACAGACAAAATTGCTGCTGGGAGTCAATGGCATTGCTAGGCCTTCTTCTTATGTACAATAAGGTCGCTTGCTAATCATAATTATAGAGCTTAAATTACTATTTTCTTTGACCTTGCTTGTGAACTTTAGATTCTTTTATATATATCCTTTTTAGTCTCAAATTAGCACCTGAATGAATAATATAGAAAATAACTCATCCCAAGCATTAGAGTTCTGTTTTTTTTTTTTTTTTTTGTTATCATTAGTTACAGTTTTTGAAAGCACAAATTTATAATGTTATAATAACTCCAGTACCATGAATAAAATTTCATCTAGCTTAAAAAAATTATAGAACAGACACTGTAGAGTTTTGAAAGTGATTTAATGTTTTTAATTAGTAGACGTTAGATATGGGCAACCGGCGTGAGGACATATTCTATAGTTCACCCTTTTGTCTTGCCCCCCCCCCCAAAAAAAAAAAAAATCAACTAATTAATTGATGGCTAATGGTTGGAAATATTCTTGACTCTCTCTCTCTCTCATTAAATTTTATTTTCTGTTAATTAATATGACAAGAGAATCGTGGCCACTTTGAGTGAAAAAGGAATAAAGATGTAACTGTGCAATAATTTTCAAGCTGCTTTATTTTATTTTTATTTTTTTTTATGTTTTACTCCTTTCATTCCTTTTTATTTAGTATTTTTTAAAATATCTATCACTTTAGAATACAATATACTTTAATTTTTTTAATTTTAATTTTATTCTTATTAAGTATCATAATAATATAATTATTGTACATATTAATTGATTGCAGTAATCCAAAAAGGATAATTTAGTCATTCTTTTCTAGAATATAACCTAATTAACAATTTATTAATTCTTATATAATATCAAAAAAGTTAGATAAAAAGGAACGAAGGAAGTAGAATTAGAATTAGAGTGGCAATTTTTGACTAATTTGAAATTTTTATTTGAATATGTTAAAAAGGTGATTTGAATATAATTTAAAAAATTTGAAATGATTTAAATATAAAATAATTTGAAATTTTTTTATATTAAATTTAACCCGACTATAAATCAAATTGAATTGGTCTGACTCTGATTAAATCTAAATTTTATCAAAGTTAAATTATTAAAAATATTTAATTCTCATTTAAAAGATCAAAATAGACAAGATGTTAGTATATATTCTAAAGTGAAGATACTGGTTAAGGATATGCTAAACATAATTTATGTGATATAAATAAAAAATCATATATTAGGCTTTTTCTTTTTTTAGCTTTTTATTAGATTATAAATTAAGCTACATGAATATATTATAATATGATAATGCTTAAAGATTAAGTTTATGAAATTCATATACTTTGCAAAGATAGTTATAATGAGATAATAAATATAGGATACTTATTTCATGAAATTATTATTCCTAAATTGGCTAAATGTATAATTTACACCAAATGTTTAATAAAATGACTATCACACACCTAAAATTTTCAAGAGGATAGTCAAATACTTAAATTAAAAATTTATATCAGCCTAACACCTCTTTACCCAATCCCAAATTGAGTGAATTACACACATCATGATATAGCACAAATAAAAATATGTAAAAAATTAAATATAGTTTGAAAAAAAATGAAAACTCATATTCCTCCTTTCTCTTCTCTTTCCTTTTCCCTTCTACTTGTACATCAACAAAACTCAACCACCATCCAAAACTATGATTTGAGTGGAAGATATGCCTGATTGTCTCTACCTATTGTATACAATAACAAAGGTTGATGGCTTATGGCTTTTCGTTAACCCTATCACGAGTGAATTAGATAACTCTTTAAAACTGACTTACATGGGATGCAGTAAAGTCCTTAGTGTTATTGCAAAGAAGGATATATTGAATATTCAAGGCTGATTTTACCATAAGGATATAAAGAAAAATGGATGGGATAAGGGGTGCAGATTATGGAGGATAAGAATGAGAATCATTTTTTCCATTTGCCACAATCCTACTTATAAGAATTTTGTGGCCATGCTAAAAAAGATGACTTTTTTTTGAATCATGTGAATTGATCAATTAATGCCTTAACTGAAACTAGACCCATATAGCCAATTAATTCATCAATAATGTTTCTACAACTTTTTATTACTAGCAAAAAGGCTTGTTTTTCTCTCTACCACCTTTTATAAGACAAATGACCATTAAACATCTAGTGGCAGTTCTTTCAAGTTGAGGATTAAGGATCTAGTAGCAATGAGTGTGGAGTTGAGTTTCCTCGAGCTCATTAGGTTGGAGTCAAGTTTTACAAATTAGAGATAATTTAATTCTCTAAAACTCATTAAGTTATCATTAAGCATGTTCAACTAATAAAGATCTATTTATAAAAGTAAAGCATGAAAATTTTTAACTAAAAAAGATCATTTGTTCAAATTTGATAGAGGAGAGGATCAGGGTATTAGAGTGGTTAAAAGGCAAATTTGTAATTTTCTATTTAATGCAAATGACTTTAGTGACACATCATCTTTATTACAATCATTTCACATTCCATTCTTACATTGTTGACTATGTAGGGAGGTGTCAGATTAATGTAAAAATTTTAATTTAGGTGTTTAACTATCCCTCCAAGAATATTAGGTATGTGAAAGACTTTTTGCAAAAATTTTAGATATGACATTATACATCTGACTTTTCTAAATTATTTTTAGTCATTGTTTTATCTAAAATTGATATGGATAGAATCATGAGACTAGTTTTGAGGGTCGAGGGTGTAAGAAGGATCATGATCACAATCTTTAATAATGGGTAATAGTTAGAGTTATGTAAGTTAACCATCCTTATATAAGTAAGTAATTGTAAGCAATACTAATGGAATGGTTTTGGCCAATGTTTAGTCTAGAAGATATAATATATTAATGAAAGCTACTAATGCAGAAGCATGTAAGATACTTATAATTAGTATGTGTTAGAAAACAAGTTTAATGAATGACCTATTTGAGAATTCTATTTGAACGTAATTCGTATATCTATGGAAGTCTCATTTAAAGTTTTGTAAGTCATTCTTAATATCATTATATTGAACCTTATAGGTTCTAACCTCTTGTTTTGATGGTCATAAATAAATTTTGATCTAACATTTGTACAAGTTCTTCAAGTTTGAACTTATAGGTCTCTCATCTTACTATTTCATAAGAAGATTAAATGGATTTCCAACTCAATTTTCATGTAAAAGCTAAATGATCAAGGAATGGAAGCATAAACACTATCAACCATGTTGGAAGTAGTCTCAAATGTGCATTGAATGTCACCAATGACTAGTGAATGTCACCAACAACTATTGAATAATGCCAATAATCATTAAAGAATTTCAAAAACCAAAGGTAAAACATTTAGGAAAATTAAAAAAGCTATAAAGACCTTTTAAAAGTGCCAATGATCATGGGCATGTGCACCAATTATCTTTCAAGATAGACCAATGAGCATTGAAGTTTTGCAACACCCGTGGGAAAAGTCTTGTGAAAATAGCTAAACTTTCTATAAGTACCAACATGATGTGGACCGCCAAGACAATGACAATAGAATATATTCTAATAGGATGTTGAGATTTTCTAATGATAGTGGAAAAACTTAATATAAGTAGCTAAACTCTTTAGATAAGCTTAACGATGGTAGAATATCTCACCAATAAATATTAAACAAATCTAATGACCATAGGCCAAATCCAATGATAGTTGGAAATAATAGTTAGATGAGGAAAGAGAAAGCTAACACATGGAAACCTTTTCTACAAATAGTACTAAGGAGCATTGGATCATCCTAAAGACCATGGATGAGGAAGTTAGTCTAACCAACAATCAATGAAGTTATAGCAACAAACATTGATTAAACCTAACAACTGTTAAATTTATCAATGAGTGTTGAACTTTCATAATGGATATATTGATAGTTTGATAATAGTATAATAACTAATTTCTATTTTTTCCTCAAATATAAGGAATTGGAGACAAGATATTCAATAAGAGAAGTGTTCCATTTAAAATAACAATACTTTTATGAGAATTTTCAAGCTATAAGAAAAAAAAAATTCAGCCTTTGAATTAAGCTTGTTCAAATGCTTATTTGAGTTATCTTCAAAGGAAAGAAAAAGTTTAAGCTTTAAAAAAAAAAAAAAAAGCATTAGAGCAACTTAGCCATCATAAGCTTATTGTAAAGTGTAAGTTTATCATTCAGTTGAAAGTGTTTGAGTGTGAGAGTATTCCTTCTATAATTCTTGTGAACTTTCGTGAGGATACTTTATGGGTTGGGATCGCCCTAAAGCCATAACTATTGTGAAAGGCGTAAGATAGTACCTGCAAACTATCTTGGAACAACTTGAATAGTGCCCAAAAATTACTTGATTAGGATTTTAGATGGTGCCTAAAAATCCACCTTAGGTAAAATTTAAGTGGTCCCTATTTAAATTCACTTTGTAAAGGTTATTGATAACACTTATAAGCTATCTAGTTAATAGAAATTTTTAATGAATTTATAGGAGAGGACATAGACTTAGTTTGAGTTGAATCTCTATAAAATTTGATGTCATTGTTATTGATTCTCATCTTCAAATGCCCTATTCAACCCCTTTTTCTATTGTATCTTGGGACAATAACTGGTATCAGAAATAGTTTCTTTAATCAACCTTAAGTGCGAAAAGTAAAGATCATGGAAAGTACAAGATTAAATGGTTGAGAGTCCATTTTCACACCTCTATATTTTGATGGTCAAAATTATTTTTTTTGGAAGAAAAGGATGGAAATTTACTTGGATAGTAAAGGACTTGAATTATGGGATGTTATAAAAGAAGAAATAAAGATCCTAATTAAAGTCATAAATGGCAATGAAATCTCTAAAGCCAAAAGATAATGGAGCAATAAAGAAAATGAGTAACATTATATAGGAATGAGAGCTACACATATTTTAAGAAGCTCACTCAACATCATTGATCTTAACAAAAACTTTAAAATGTCACTTGGCTAAAGACATATGGGACACCCTTGCGAAAATCTACTCAAAGGAAACTCTAAAGAAGGAAAAACTATAAATAATGTTGCAAAACAACTTTAAAACATCTTCAAATCCTATAAGGATGCAGAAAGATCAAACTCATCTCAATACCACTACTGCTACATGGATATGTTAGGGATATGTACTAGACCCATTTTGTAATGGATTTTTTTAATAATGTCATGATTGCATTTTTATTAAATATCTCTATTATATTGTGTTTATTACAAAATAATAAATTTCATGAATAGTTAATTCTACTTAAGGTCATCAAGTATGTGACTTGGTAGTAAAACTCTTAAGTGTTAAAGAATTATATCCTAAATAATCCCTAGTCGGTCATTATTATTGGGATAATAATAAATGAAGACTAGGATGTATTTTGATTAATGACTATATTTTACTAGTCATATATATGAGATATTAAGTCAAACACATAGATAAATATTCAAGAAACATTGTATGGACTAACTCACAATGAGAACACTATATGGATAATTTGTCATAAATAATTTCCATGCAATAGTATTAACTTAATCCTCTAATAAGAAAAATCATCATGAATTTCAATATGATAAACTTCAAGTTTTGATACAGTCCAACATTATCTTTAACAAGATGATTATAAGGACTGATATTGAACATGAAGTAAATCATATAGACAAATATGAATGATTGAGAAGGAATTTGTCCCTTATGTATTTATGAGTGTTAGCCCTAAGCACCAAGAATGAGGGTTGAATTGGTGTATTAAAATTAAAACAAGAAGATAAGGAAGAGAATAAGTAGAAAGTAGACACAAGATTTATAGTGGTTCGGGTATAATTGATCCTATGTCCATTCTCCAATTCTCAGCAATTGGGTGTTCCACTATCTACCAATGGTGTTTTCAAGCTCACACCAAACTTTTACACTTGTGTTTTGAAGGCTTACACAATAGCCTTTACACTTGTGTTTTTAAGGTTCACACAACAACCTTTACACTTATGTTTTTACAGGCTCACACAACAACTTCTCTTAGTGTTTTAATAGGCTGTGTTTTTATAGGCTCACACAATAGCTTCTCTTAGTGTTTTTACAGGCTCACACAACAACTTCTCTTAGTGTTTTAATAGGCTTACACTACAAACTTTACAAATGGTGTTTATGCTCACACCAAACAGTGTCTAAAAGAATAAAAAAGATTGAGTAGCAAAATTGCAAGAGTTGGTGAGTTATTTATAGCCTCTACCCACCAAAGTTATTAATTCTCTTGTATTTACATCTGTTTGGTGAGGTATTTATAGCCTCTACCCACCAAAGAGATGTTGCAATAAAACTGATACAAAATCTTCAAAGTATGCTATACAGATTTTCGCATTAAATGCTTTACAGTCTTAATTCGTGGTCACTACTACTTGTTAGCGGTCGCAAAATTCAAATTCCATATAGAAAACCCCATTTATATCTAACGACTAGTCCATGTGGCAGCTTTTCATTAGTTTACCAAGAAAATATAGTCGTTGCCTTTCACATGCTCACAAAAGTAAGGATCGCGATTTTTCTTGTACAGGACGTGAATTCCTCTGTTAAAAGTGATCATCTTCTTCTTTAAGATTCGCGGTCGCTACCCACGAGTTGCCTTCGCGATTTTTGACTTGCAGCGGTCACCTGAGACACTTGTCATGCTCTGGTTGTGGACTTTGTTCCTTCTTGAGGCTCTTTGAAATTTGCGGTCGTGATTCTGACGCGACACAAACTGTGAAACAGCCTGTTACTTTTGGACTCCTTCTTTTTGATGAGTCACGGCCAAGAATGACTCCTCAATTTTGCCTGTTTGATTTCTAGTAAGGCTTCACATGGGTTGCGGTTGCAAATATGAGATTGCGATAGTGATTAAGAAGTCAACTTAGAGTTTAAGAGCTTCATTCAACTTCACTTGAAGATCCTTCAAATTTCTGCAAAACAATACTTAAATGAACCATTAATAATGATCAATCTCCTTTGTTAAGATCAAAAGAGTTTCTAGACTTAGGATTGATCCTCCTAGTCCAACAATGAGAAATATATCTCTAGGCCCATTGATAAGTTAGATTAAAAAAATTGCATGGTCACGTAGAAATAAATTGATATATATTATCAATATCATTTTACATCAATGTACTTAAAGATCAAGAAATAATTGCACCATATAAGGATGACATGATCCATGCCATATGTTTAATTAAGAAATAATGTGATAAAAGAATTATAATACTATTTATAAGATAGGTTAGGTCGAATTAATGATCTTCACATAATTTGGATAGTCATAATGTCTTGCTAGAGATCAACTATGATTTATGGGCCAAAAATAGTTTTTGGGTCACTGCCAATATTATGTGAACCTATAAGGTTACATACTTTGCACATACCCAAAAGTGAATTTGTATTTACTGCTCTCTCTAGATAAGATAGCTAGAGATATTATCTTAAATATTTAAATATTTATTTTATTTAAAAGTTAAACTAAAATAGGATATTTAATTATCATTATCTTTTAAGATACATGGTTGACATATATATCTAAACAATTTAGATATATTGATGTTTTAAGGTTTTTCTGAATAGGTTAACATTCATGTTAAAAAAAAATAATAAAAAAGAGAGTCATGCAAAAACTAGGTGCTACCAACCACTTGCTTTGGAGAGAACTTGTTCCTATGGATACTTGTAGAGGACATTCATCCTTTGGTAATCCAACTCCAAGCTCTAAAGTAGGGTGTTATCATTGTAAAATCCCTCTCTGCCTTCCTACAATCACACAAATCTTATTTCAATTTATAGGCTTTCACATCCTTCTTATTGATTTAATAGAATTGCATGGATCCTTGGTGGATTTCTTATATTTGAAAGTTTTATTTTTTCATTGTGCTTATTTACAAGACCTAATAGTTGTATTAGAACTTGCAAATTTAATTAAATTGAGTTTAACATTATTCTATGTATAAGGGTTATATATGTGAACATAGATATATACTTGTTTAGAATTTGTTTTAGAGGTTTAATGTAAAGTAGATTAGTTTAAGGGTGATTGATTAATTTGTATGAAAAATAAAAATAACACATTAATTAGATTAATGTGTTTAAGGTTTAATATGATTGAACATTTGACAGTATTGATTTGATTAACACATTTATTGTTTCTTGTGATCTATTGTTAATTCAATTAATACAATTTAACAAGATTTTTACATTCTGTTTGTCATCTTATTAATCATGGTAAATTGATTAATTGTTACTAAATGATAATCTATTTTGAATGGATTAAATGGGGTTATAGGGTTTGTTTAATTGTTAAACAAGAATAATATGTTTTGAACATATTCATAAATTTCATAAATCTATTTAAGTGTTAACCAATCATTAATTAGTTTTATTATGAACATATTAGTTAATCTAATTGATTAAAGTCAATAGAATTTAGGTAGCAACTCATTCAAATGAGTAGCTAACTGACGGGGGGGATTGCCACCGGGGGGATTGCCATCAGGGGCATTGCCTCTTGGACCCACGTTAAGGGCGTTACCTCTAGGACCCTGCGAAGGGCACTACTTTTTAACTCCGAATGGATTCTTCACATAAATTGTAAATTACCCTAACATAATTTATTTTATATTTTGGATGTTTTACCCATGTGTTTTTGCATGATGCATGGCATGACCCTTTATACCAATGTGATTAGCAATTTTTTATTTCTTTATTTCAAGGATTGTAATTTTTAAATATGACTTGCGTGTTGTTTATTTTGTTATAATTATTTTTTATTGGTATTAATAGAATAGTATAAATTAAAATAATATAAATTGAAACTTGTAATAGAGACCTTAAAGGCACAAGATAGTGTTTCTCATGGCATAAGATGGTGATCTTCATGGCATGAGGTGAAGATCATTATTGGGCAAATACATGGAGATGAAGATTTACCCCTAGGATTGACCTTTGATCTTCATATTTGCTTGTAAAGATCAATCTAGATTAAGGGACATGTTATGTCTCGTTTAATTTTGTTATTATTATGTATGGATATTTATGATGCAATGCTTGTGATGTATGAGATGCAACATAATAATATATAATACAATGAAAGCTAGTAAAATCCCTCAATAAAATTAAGTTAATAAAATGCCTACCATAATTCAAACACTTGTCAAAACTTTGATTCCTAAATATGCCAAAGCAAGGTACATTAGGCCATCTTAGTAAGACAATATGGATAATGGTGATATCCATAAGTTTGAAAATGTTAGAATTAACTAGGTTACCAAAACGGTTTTAAACCTAGGGAATTAAATGGGATAAGCCGAGATATATGATGTCAACATCCCATAGTTATCCAAAGTTACATAAAATGTAATTGGTAAAGTGTTACTTACCCAAATAGCCAAATTTTAAGTGATAAGCCAAAGCATACTTAGAATTAGGTGAAATATAGATCTTGGCCCATAAAAATTTCAGTTGTTGAAAAATTCTAATTTAAGGGTTAATGATTTCATAAAATTTAGTTGGAGTTAATAATTAATAAAATGCTAAGTGTACTTTATATATATTTATTATAGATTATGGCTTCAAGCAAACACCATTAATTTATCACTGTGATTGATCCTTAAAAAGGATAAATTGAATGGGACTAACTTTCTTGACTAGTATAGAAACTTAAGAATTATTCTTAAGTAAGAAAGGAAGAAATATGTTCTCGATTAACCTATCTTTACAGAGCTCGATACTAATGCTCCTAAAGCCCAAAGGGATGCTTACATTGAGCATCTCAATGACTTAACAAATGTCAACTACCTTATGCTTGCTAGCATGGAATTAGAGCTTCAAAAGCAACTAATGGAAATGGAGGCCTATATAATGATGGGTCATCTCAAGAAAATATTCTAAGAGAAGGCCTAACTCAAAAGTTTTAATACCATTGAGGTTCTATTCTCATGCAAGTTAGCAACTAGTAGTTTAGTCAACCCTCATTTTCTAAAGATAAAGGGTCATCCTGAACACTTGTGGAAACTTGTTCTTGTCATTAGTCAAAAGTTAGCTACTGAAATCATTCTCTAGTCCTTGCTAGATGCATATGATGCATTCATCATGAACAATAACATGCATAATATGGTGAAAACTTTTTTTGAATTGCATAGGATGCTTAAGACTGTTGAACAAAACATCAAGATCAACACTAAAGACATTCTAATGATCAACAAAGAAAAAGGTATGAAAAAGAAAGGAAAGGAAAAAGGAAATAAAAATGCTATAAAGGACTTAAAGAAACCCAAGCCCAACCTTAAGCCCAAACCTCCAAAGGAGGGAACATGTCATTTTTGCAATGAGCTGGGCCATTAGAAAAGAAATTGCAAGCTTTATCTAGATGATTTGAAAAAGAAAAGGGACATTTAGGTTACTACTTTAGGTATTCAAATTATAGAGGTCAATTTATTTACTTTTGAATCCATTTCATAGGTATTAAATAGTGGATGTGGATTTCACATTTCTAATAATGTTAATGTCTTTAAAAAAGTATATCTTAGGTGAAGGGCAAGGTGAACCTACGAGTTATGAATAGAACAAGAGTTGCTACCTTAGCCATATGAAGTTATGAGTAGCTTTGTCTAGTGGGCTTGTTTTAACATTGAATAATTATTATTATTATGTACATGCTTTGAGTAGGAACATTATTTATATTTCTCAGTTGGACATGGAAGGTTTTGAATTTATTATCAGGAATGATAAATGCTCAATTCTTATGATGAGATACTTTATGGAAAAGCTCATTTATCAAATGGTCTTTATGTCCTAAATCTTGAAAATAGTAATGTCGAGTCCCTCTATAATATTGATACCAAAAAGCATAATGAATTAAATTATGACTATCTCTATCATTATCATTTGGGCCACATATATAAGAAACACATATAAAAGCTCCAATAACATGGACTTTTGGATTCATTTGATTTTGAATCATTTGAAACATGTGAATTTTATTTATTAGGCAAAAATGACTAAAACCTTATTCACAGGGCATAGTGAAAGGGCCAATGATTTATTAGGCCTAGTATATACCAATGTATGTAGACCATTAAGTTTAAATGCTAGAGGATGTTTTCAATACTTCATTATTTTCATAAATGATTATAACAAGTATGACTATATCTATCTTATGAAATACAAATCCGAATCTTCAAAATGTTCAAAATTTTCAAAAATGAAGTACAAAATCAACTTGGTAAGAATATTAAAACACTTTGATCAGATCGAGCAGTGAATATTTAAGCCAAGAATTTATTGATCATCTTAGAGATTATGGGATAGTCTCACAATTAACTCCACTACGAACACCACAATGGAATGATGTATCTGAATATAGAAATTGAACCTTATTAGATATGGTTCGATCTATGTGAGTTAAATAGATCTTTCAATATCTTCCAATCTCCTTTTGGAGTATGCCTTGGAACCTATTGCGTTTAAACTAAATAACGTTCCATCAAAGGCAGTTGAAAAAGACACCATATGAGATATAGATTGAGAAATCTCCCAGTTTGTCTTTTCTAAAAGATTTGAGGCTGTGATATTTATGTGAAGCATCAAATTTTAGATAAATTAGCATCCAATCAGACAAATGTCATTTTATGGGATATCCTTAAGAAACTAAAGGATATTACTCCTACAGTACTTCTAAAAATAAAGTGTTTGTTATTCAAAATGGTGTCTTCTTAGAAAGAAACTTCATTTCTAAAAGAATCAATGGGAGTAGAGTTCGACTTAAAGAAATTCGAGAACCATAAGATAATAGTAAATCACCTATGAAAGCTCAATAGGATTCACAAGTAGTTGTTGAGCTTGTGCAAGTAGCACAAGCTCTAAAAAGGTTTATAAGACCATGCCAGAGTCCTAACAAATATGAATTTCTCTTAACTCATAGTAATGAAGTGATGTTTGTAACCAAAGTGAGCCCACATCTTATCAAGAGACTATAGATGGTCTAAACTTTGAGAAATGGGTATATGCCATGAGATCTAAATGCAATCCATGTATGATAATCAAGTAAGGACTTTGATTGATCCACCTAATGGTTTAAAAACTATTAGGCACAAATGGGTTTTCAAAAAGAAAATAAACATGGATGGCAAAATGTATACCTCTAACGTAAGGCTGGTTGTAAAAGGTTTCAGGCAAACACATGGTATAGGCTATGATGAAACCTTTTCACTAGTTCTTATGCTTAAACCCATTCAAATTCTAGTTGCATACCATGATTATAAGATTTGACAAATGGACATCAAAATAACTTTTCTTAATAGAAATCTTCTTAAGGATGTGTATATGACACAACTAAAATGTTTTATGAGTCCTGCAAATTTTGGAAAGGTTTGTAATTCAAAGATCCATTTATGGATTGAAGCAAGTTTATAGGAGTTAGAATATTCATTTTGATGTAGTAGTTAAAGAGTTCGATTTCATAAAATGAAGATGAGTCTTATGTTTATAAAAAGATTAGTGGGAGTGTAATAATTTTCCTTATACTATATGTTGATGACATATTACTCTTTGGAAATGATATCCCTACCCTACAAAATGTTAAATTATGGTTAGGGAAATGTTTTTCAATGAAAGACTTAGGTAAAGCCACCTACATTTTAGGCATTAAGATCTATAGAAATAGATGGCATTACTTTTAGCAAGACTTAATGTTCATAAACACAAGATGAATGAAAGTGTATAAGTAAGATTCCACATGCTTTTATTATTGGATCTATAATGTATGACATGTTATGTACTCAACCTGACATCTCACATGCACTGGGTACAATAAGTAGGTACCATCAAATCCAGATGAAAGTTACCAAATAGTAGTTAAGAATATCCTTAAGTACTTGAGAAGGACTAATGATGCATTCTTAATTTATGGAGGATAAAAAGACAAGATGGTTGTAAGTGATTACATAGATGCCAGTTTCCAATCTGTTAAGGATGGTTTTGATTATAGTCATGTTATGTATTTTATTTCAATGAAGGTACAATGAGCTTGGGAAAGTTCAATGAGCTTGGGAAAGTTCAAAGTAAGGCACCGTGGTCGATTTCACAATAGAAGCTAAGTATATAGCCACCTTAGAATCAGTTGAATAGGCTATTTGGATTAAGAAATTTATCACTCAATTGGATGTTGTTCATAGCATTTCAAATCTAGTGGACTTGCACTGTGATAATAATGAAGCCACAACACGGGCTAAGGAAGCAATATCTCATCAACGATCCAAACACATACTTAGGCATTTTCATCTCATTTGAGAGATCATTAAGAGGAGGACATAAAAATATGTAAAGTGCCAAGCAATGACAACATTGTTGATCTATTCACCAAACCATTGTCACAACCAAAACATGAGAGTCATGTTAGGTCAATGGGTATTAGATACATTTTTTATTGGGCCTAGTGCAAGTGGGAGACTATTAGGGATACGCCCTAGACCTATTTTATAATGGATTATTTTTTTTATTAAATATCTCTATTATATTATGTTTATTACTAAATAATAAATTTTATGAATAGTTAATTATACTTAAGGTCATCACGTATGTGACTTGATGGTATATCCCTTAAGTGTAAAGAATTTTATTCTAAGTTATCCTTAGTCTATCGTTATTATTGAGATAATAATGAATGAAGACTAGTATGTGTTTTGATTAATCACTATGTTTTACTCGTCATGGTATATGGTATATTAAGTCAAACCTATAGATATATGTTTAAAAAATATTATATTAGACGACTCACTATGAGAATACTACATGGATAAACTGTCATAAATGATTCTCATGCAATAGTGTTAACTTAATCCCCTAACCTAAAAATTATCTTGGATTCCAATATGATGAACTTCATGCTTTGATACAGTCCAACATTATCTTTAACAAGATGATTATATAGACTAATATTGGACATGAAGTAAATCATATAGAAGAATATCAATGATTGAGAAGGAATTTGTCTCTCATGTATTTATGAAAAATATATCTTTAGACCTCTGATAAGTTAGATTGAAGAAATTACATGATAATGTAAAAATGAACTGATAAAGAATATCAATGTCATTTTACATCAGTTTACTTGAAGATCGAGAAATAATTGAACTATATAGGGATGACATGATCCACGCTTTATGTTCAATTGAGATATAATGCGATAAAAAGATTATAATAATATTTATGAGATAGGTTAGGTTAGATTAATGACCTTCACATAACTTGGGTAGTCATAATGTCTTGCTAGAGATATGATTTATAGGCATAAATATTGTTTGGGCCACTACTAACGTTATATGAACATACAAGGTCACACACTTAAAATAGATCCAAAAATGAATTTGTATTGATTACACTATTTAGATAGGATAGTTAGAGATGTTATATTAAATATTTAGATATTTATTTTATTTAAAAGTTAAACCAAAATAGGATATCTAATTATTTGTATCTCTTAAGATACACGATTGACATAAATATCTAAACAGTTTAGATATTGACATTTTAAGGTTTTTCTAAAAAGGTTAAATTCACATTTAGAAAAATAATAGAGAAAGTCACACAAAAACTAGGTACTAGTACAACACTTGCTTTGGAGAGAACCTATTTGTATGGATACTTATAGAGGATGTTCGTCTTTTAGTAACGTCTAGATCTAACTCCAAGCTAGAGGTAGGGTGTTACTAGTATGAACCCCTATTTGCCTTTCTATAGTCATGCAACTCTTATTCAAATTAATAGGTTTTCACATCCTTATTATTGATTTAATGGAATTGCATAGATCCTTTATTGGATTTTATATGTTTGAAAGTTTTATTTTTTCATTGTGCTTGTTTTACAAAACCTAATAAAATATGGAAAAAGATGATGAAAACTCTAAAAGTGAGAGTGATGATGAACAAGAGGTAAATCCATTTGACTCATACTTTAAAGAAAATCTTTATAATCTTATTACTAAACTCTCTAAGAGCTATGACTCTTTAAAGTCATCCTCCTTTTTTCTTTAAAAGGGGAATAAGGCATTAAAAGATTCTCTTAAGAATCTCAATTCTCTCATTAAGGAGGTAAAGTCACTTAAGGCTAAAAATAATAACCTCATGGAGAATATTTCTAAATTCTTAAAAAAATAAAAGGAGAAATTGGACTCCATTCTAGAACTACAAAGGTGTCATTATATAAGACGTGGACTAAGATACATTGCTCCTCTTTTTCTACTCCTTCCATCTCTCAAACTACATTTATGAAATCTAAAAAAATAAGGACATCTAGTCCTTTAAAGGTTACATAACCTAACGCTTCATAAAAGGCAAACTCAAAGGTCAATACAAATAAAGGAAAGCCAAAATCCTTTTACAAGAGACCTACTCCCACTAGGAATAACCATGCATTCATGTACAAATCTTATAAGTCTAAAAGGCATAATGCATATAGATATGATGCATGACATACACTTAGGTTTCACTAAAACGTGACTAGGAGCACCCATATGCACATGCCTCTTGGAAAAGGCTAAATGAATAGACACATCCAACATCTTGAAAGTCTAGGATATATTTGTAAATAATCTACACTAAGGTTTAATGCACAAAATAGGCATACACTTAGGAAAAAGTTTGTGCACACTTTTCCTAAAGTAAAAAATCTTACATATTTTGATAGAGATTATTATTATTATGGCATGGATGGTTATATTACATATTATTGCTTCTCTATAAGGCTTGATGAAAAGCTAATAAGTGCTAACCTTTAAAGACTTAAGAAAATTTGGATACCTAAAAATAATTGATTTTTTTTATCTTATATGTGTGATCATAATCAAAAGTGGTAAAAGATAAGTAGTACCTTGATAGTGGATGTTCCAAGCATATGATAAGAGATATCAAGTTCTTCACCAAACTTGACCAAACTTGAGAAGATAGAAGGACTTGGGAATATCTCCTTTAAAGATAATGGCAAGGCAAAGATAGTAGGTATCAATAAAGTAGGTAAGGATGTTAATTCACCTATCCTTGATAAGGTTCTTATGCTTGACAACGTCAAACATAACCTCTTTAATGTAATTCAATTATGTGACAACTGTTTAAGGTTTATGTTTGAACCATAAACTTGCTATGTGTTAAGGATGAATGACAACAAGCTTTTATTTATTGGTAGAAGAATACAAAAAATTTGTGTTATTAATTTGAATTACTTGACTAACAACAATGTCAAGCATTTGGGTACAATTGTATATGAAGGTAAAACTGGCATAGGAGACTAAGACATGCAAGCATGGAGCTACTCAATAAACTAGTGAAAAAGAAACTTAGTAGACAAATTTTTAAAGATCAAGTTCACCAAAGAAGGAATCTGTAATGCATGTCAAAAAGGTAAACAAGTCAAGTCTTCTTTTAAAGCTAAGAATAAGGTAAGTTCTATAAGATCTCTCTAATTGCTACATATAGATCTCTCTAGTCCTACAAGGACTACTAGCTTACGAGGCAATGTGATGGAGATATAGAAGCAACAAAAGGAAGATAATGACATAAATGAGGTTCCATCTCTTAACACTTTAAGTATAGAGCGTATTTAGCTTGAGAAGGAATGGATATACAAGAAGGACGATCCAAAGGAACTCATTGTAGGTGATCCATCTAACCAAATAACAATGAGATCATGATTAAGGAATACATGCAATAATCTTACTTTTTATCTCTTATTGAGCCTAAAAGTATAGATGAAGTTATTAAGGATGAGCATTATGTTCTTGTTATGCAAGAAGAGCTCAATCAATTTGAAAGGAATAAGGTATGGACCTTGATTCCAAGACCTAAAATCGTTCCATATTGGAATAAAATAGTCTTTAGAAATAAGCTAGATGAGCTAGGTGCCATAACTAGAAATAAGGCTCAATTGGTAACCAAAGGTTATAACTAAGAAGAAAACATAGATTATAATGAAAATTTTGCCTTTGTTGCAAGGTTAAAAGTAATCAAGATATTGCTTGTGTTTGATGTATACTTGGATTTTAAAAGCTTCCAAATGGATGTTAAAAGTGCATTCTTAAATGGCTTTATGAAAGAGGAAGTGTCTGAAGAACAACATCCTAGTTTTGAAAATCATGAGCATCCAAATCATGTAAAAAAAAAAAAAAAACTCACTAAGGGATTGTACTTCCTTAAACAAGCTCTAAGAGCTTTGTATAAGAGATTGAAAATCTTACTACTAAAAAATTTTAGTAGACATTATACTATTCACTAAGAAGTATAAAAGTGATATCTTGATTATGCAAATTTATGTAGATGATATTATTTTTCATGCTACTAATGTTTGTTTGTGTGATGATTTCTTAAAACTAAAAAAAAGTGAATTTAAAATGAGCATGATGAGAGAGCTCAAGTTCTTCCTTAGTTGGCAAATCAAATAAGGAAATGAAGAAATCTTCATCAATCAAGCTAAACACACTAAGGAATTACTCAAGAGATTTTACATGAATATAAGCAAGCTATGTAAGAAATCAATGCGCACAAACAAAAAGCTTGACATTAATAAAAAATGGTGAGGTAGTAAATCAAAAGTTATGTAGAGGTATGATTGGCAACTTATTATCTCATTGCTTTTAGGCTAGATATCATGTTTAGTGTGTGTTTATGTATAAGATAACAATCAAATCTTTAGGAGTCACACTTATATGCTGCTAAACATATCTTGAAATACTTGAATGGTACAGCTTTAGTACTCTAAAGGATCTATATTTGATCTAAAAACATATTTATATACTGACTTTATTGGTTGTACCTTAGATTGAAAAAAAAAAATTTAGACACATGTCAATTATTAAGATAATTTTTAGTGTCATAGAGAGTAGCAAAAAGTAAAACTCAGTTACTTTATCAACTATATAAGCTAAATATGTTAATGCAGGATTAAGTTGTGCATAAATCCTTTCGCTAAAATAACAATTACTTGATTATAAAGTAATTATTGATCATTTTTCCATAAAGTATGATAACACTCGTGCAATCAATTTGAGTAACAACCCCATTTGACATTCTAGGAGTAAGCACATAGACATTAGACATTATATTATAAGATATCATATTAGTAATGAAGATGTTTTGGAATTTGTTTATAAGAACCATCAATTAGTAAATATGTTCATAGAGCCTCTTTGTGATGAGAGAATATAATTCATCAAAAGAAGTTAGGAAAGATTAATGGAAACACTATATAAAAGCCAAACTAGGTTTATCTCTTTCTATTACTTTGATGCTCGATATATGTTGAATGATTGACCATAATTAAGACTTTAGCTTCAATAACTAAAAGTTTTGCTTGTGAGTTATCTGATTAAGTGTCTAAATTCAGTTAAGTTCATGGATTTATCATTAGATTTAATTGATTATATTTATCAGTAAAATTTTAGTTAAAAATTCCCTTAAAATTATTTAAAAAGATGTTTTTAATTGAATAACACATTCAATACCCATTATAGGATAACCAACAATTTTTGGATGTGATAAAAGATTCTTGTAGTGAGATGAAATGGAATCCATAATCATTATAAAGTCGAGAGTGTTTTTCAACGATGGTTTGAAATGGACTATGGTCGTTAGGGGAGCAAAAAGGAAGTAATCCAGCTCCACAACTATGTCGAATGATCATTAAAGACTTTTCAATGACTGTTAATAGGCCAAATGATCATATTCCTCTAGCATTACATATTTAGCTATTGCACTTTATTTTTAAACTCACTTCTTGATTCTATCTCTCAAGTTTTTTATTTATAAATTTTTCTTATCTCTTTTACTTAAACAATCCTAGGAATTCCATAAGCACTCCCAAAACTTCTTGCAATCTTAAATTCAGAATCAATGGCGCCCAAAACTCCATATACCATGCGCTATAATAAAAATGCAATGAAAAACCCATAGCCTGATTTAAGCTCTAGTTTAAAAGAGAAATTAGCTTCTTTTTAGGATGCCATGAGAAGGAAAACTACAAAGCCTTATCCACTCCTCTTATCTTAAAGAAACATATAAAGGCAAAGGAAATGTGAAGGTACAACTTGAATAAGAAATAGAGCACACTGCTAAGAAGACCCGACATGCAATTGTGTCTGAAATTATCTTTAAAATAGATGAGGAGATAGATTTAAAAAAAAAAGCCAAAAAGAAGATAAATGAATGAAAATTCATATATTAGAATGACCTAGCAAATAAGGTTGATAAATTGATGGAAGGAATTAGTTAGTCATTCTTCTTAACAATCATGGAGCTAACTAAACTAGAGTCAAGTACAAAATTTCTAGCAACCTTAGAGGCACTAGTTGATGATTACGATAAGATATAAACACTAGGCATCATCCTATTTAGGTTGTTGGTAAGTAATACAAGTTGCCTTAGGGATTTGGAAAATTACCTAGGGGTCGCTAGTGAAGGATACTCATATTAGTTGCTCATCTTCAAAATTAGTCTAAATGAATTTTAGAAATCCATCACTGATGAAAGCTTTAACTACAACTCCAAAAACAATAAGGCATCCAAAATAAAGAGTCATACCTTGTAGATTGCCTCTTATTTTATTCTATGGAACATAATAGAAGGGGACAATCAAATGAGAATTACACTAATCAAGACTTGTATTTTCTTTAGTGCATGGTAAAAAAGAAAAGGTGGACACTCCCTAGATGGTAGTTGAAAGGCTAAAGCAACAGGCTAATAAGACAAATGCCTTTATGATGGCATACTACAACATAAAAATTACAAAATATATTAAAGCCATTCTCAAGATAGAGGAGGAGATGTGAGATAAAAATCTCAATCTTCAACTACTACTCACTAATAAGTCCATCAGTGAAAATATGCTCTTGAGCATGGAAATTCTTAAGAGGTGAGATAATGACCTCATCATCCTTTCTAATAAAATAACTATTATAGTAGAGGAAGAAGATGATAATTTGGAAGAAGGGGAAAAAGTAACTATAGAGGCGACAATAAAAATTGGAACTTTAAGTTAACCTCCTCCACAACCTATCTCTTCTACTACTTTTAATGATAGAGTACTCAATAGCTAAGTCTTTCTCAATGCTATTATGGGAAGGTTAAATCAAAGTCATCTCTCTTCAAGTTCATGTCAACCTACTTAAAACCCAAGACCATGATGTAAACCAAACCTTATGAATAGTAGCAGCAATAGCAATAACTGTAGAAGGCCACTACTAACCCTCACTCTTCTCCCAAATCTTCCTCTACGTTTGATTCTAATTGTTTAGTTATTAGTCCTTACTCCAAACCTATCTAAACTTTTTATGCTAATGAAAATGGACTATATATTACTTGCTATATCTTTAATGCTTAATAATATGTCCTTTTCTGAATATGATTTTTTTTACACGTCTATATGTTTCTTTCCTCATTCTTATTTTTGTTATATTTTTTTTTTATAATGCCAAAGTGGGAGAAATAATGAAATATTGAATGAAAAAAAGGGGGAAAGATATTGATAATGAGATATAATGGGAAAAATAATAAGCAAGCATAGTTCCTTCTACTTAGAGAAAGAGTGAGAAATTCATAAGGAACACATTTCAGGGAAAAATATAAATTGCAAAAGAAAGGGGAGTTAAGTCCATTCTGAAGATAAAAAGGGAATCATCGTTATAAAATCTTGACCAAACTTAATCGTTATGACTATTTTATCTATAGTTATTTATCGTCATAAAAAAAAAAAGAGAATGTTAAACCTTCTAGGTTCTAAACTCTTCTTTTGATGATTACAAATAAGTTTTTGTCTAACATTTGTGCAAGTTCTTCAAGTTTGATCATATAGGTTCTTCCATTTAGTATTTCACAAGAAGATTAAATGGGTTCCCAGTTTTAGTTTGATGTAGAAGCTAAATGATCAAGGATTGAAAGAATAAACATTGTCAACTGTGGTGGAAGTAGTCCCAACGAGCATTAAATGTCACCAATATTTTTTGAATGTCATTAACGACTATTAATATTGCCAACAATCATTGAAGGATTTGAACGACCAATGGTAAAACACATAGAAAAATTAGAAAAGTTAAGAAGACCTTCTAGAAGTGCCAACAACCATGCAGATGTGCACTAATTATCATTGAAGATAGACCAACAAGCATTAGAGTTTTACAATGCTCGTGGAAAAAGGCTTATGAAAATAGCTACACCTTTTGTAAGTAACAATGAAGGCGTGGACCACCAGGACAATGATCATGGAACATATTCCAATACAACATTGAGATTTTTTAATGACAGTGGGAAAAACTTTGGAGAAGTATCTAAACTCTCTAGATAAGCTCGATGATGGTGAAAGATCTCACTAACAAACGTTGAACAAATCCAATAACCATGGGCCAAATCTAATGATCATTGGAAATGGTAGTTATATGAGAAAAAAGAAAGCTAGTACATGGAAAACTTTTGTATGGCTAATACTAATGGGCATTCGATCATTCCAATAACCATGGATAAGAAAGTTCATCTGCAACCAATGATCATTAAATTTATAGCAACAGGCATTGATCAAGCCTAACGACTGTGAAATTCCACCAACAATCATTGAACATATATTATGGCTATATTGACAGTCTAGTTTTTATTTTTCCTTATATATAAGGAATCATAGATACGAGATTCAATGAGAGAAGTGTTCCATTTGAAAGAAAAATACTTTTATGTGAATTTTAAGCTAAAAAAAGTAATCTAAACCATCAAAATTTAACCTTTGAATTAAGCTTATTCAAATAATTATATGAGTTATCTTAAAAAAAAAAAAAAAAAAGGAGAAGTTTAAGTTTTTAAAAGGTATCACAACAACTTAACCCTCACTAGCTTATTATAAAGTGTAAGTTTATCATTCAATTGTAAGTGCTTGAGTGTGAGAGTTGTGTGAGGATACTTTGTGAGTTGGGATCACCCTAAAACCACAACTATTGTGAAAGGTGTAAGATAGTACTTGTAAACTATCTTGAAAAAGGCTTGAGTGGTGCCTGAAAACTACTTATCTTGGCTTCTAGGTGGTACCTAAAAATTCAACTAGGGTAGGCTTAAGTGGTACGTGTTTAAATTCACTTTTGTAAAAGTTATTAATAACACGTCTAGTTAGTAGAATTCTCTTGTGAATCTAACAGAGAGGACATATGCTTAGTTTGAATTGAATCTCTATGAAACTTAGTGTCATTGTGTGATTAATTCACTTATTCAATTCTAAAAAAAGTTGTCAACTTGCCACTACCCTATTCAACCACTTCTTTTAGGACATCTTCAAACAACACATTGTAGTGTCTTATTAAGAAATTACTATATTTTGATTTATTTTTTTGTTATAAATAATGGGTAGTTTTAAGTTATATTTTTGGTATAATATAAAATTGATGGAAGTTATGAATAATAAATTAGGATTCATTGATCTAAAATATGCAAGAAACATCTTACTTATTCTTAATTAGCATTGATCATAAATCTTTGTACAAGGTATGATGGATGAATAGAAGATGATCTATTATTGCATCATCAATGTTAATGATGAATAACAATAATGAATAAGACTAGACTATATAAAAAAGACATAATTTTATCCTTTAGTTTTGATTGGATGTCATATAATTAAAAGATTGAATTACATTAAGAAATTTAAAGTTGAAGGATTAGATTAAGCCATCATTCTTAATGATTGAGGGGTCATGATGTGTAACTAGAATGTCAATAACAATTTTCAAAAATGAGTATTAGTTAGTGAATTAATGATGGATTAAATTAAATTTAAACAATTTTAAAAAATGAGTATTAATTAGTGAATTAATGATGGATTAACTTAAATTTAAGTCATTCCATTCTAAAATTCTAAATTTATAATTGAAACTCATATTTAATATGAATATTTTAGAAAGTCTAATGACTCACACCCAATGAAACTTGATGAAACATTAAAATAAAATTAAACAATTGTTACTTAATAGAAATACGTTGCTTTAAGTTAAAAACTTAATTATAAGTACTACATAAGTTAGACGAACCAAGTTGAACTTAGGCCTAAAAAGTTTAAAAGACCCATTTCCTATTGTGATTAGGATCAGGAGGTCAACATCTATATAAAGAATATAAGGAGCTAATTATATTGGATAATCCTATCCATTTATTTTTTCTTGAAAGGGAAAAATGTTTAGACTTTCTTGGTTTAGCTGCACTCGGCCTAAATTAGGATTTTGAGTTTTCTCTTACTCCTCTTATGATTTATGGCATCTTTGCCATTATCTTTTGTCTCTCTCTTGAAATGTTCAAGTTAAGTTCATACAGATTACTATTAAAGGATAATGTACATTGAATGATTATGATTTGCTATAATCCTGTATAAAGTAAAGCTTTATTGATGTTATCGTTCCTTACTTGAGGTAATCTCACAACTCAATAATTAGAGTTTTAAGTTCTATTATATATTAAAGAAATCTTAGGATTGAAATTTAAAAAAAAAAATTATTTTGCCTTTTGTTTTACATGTTTATATGATTAGCTAAACCCTAGAATTATTTAAATTAAGAGCTTTATAATAAAAATATCAATGAATTATAAATGGATTTGAAATTTTTTTATAATAAATATTAAAAATAATGATGGATTTTTAATGAATTTCAAATAGAAATAAAAAATATTAAATATTTTGAAAAAATATAGGCATAATTTTCCATCCCTATTATATTACCAACAAAATTAGTTTGTTTTCTTTTCACTATGAATTATCAATGAAATTTAAATGAATTATCAATAGATTTTCTATTGGTAAATTTACTAATGAATTTTTCGTTGATAATCATTTACCAATCATTTTATTCTCTATAGTATTACTTCATTGACAAACAAAATTACTAATAGATTTTTAGTTATTATCAATGAAAATTTCTATCTATAATAACTTATATTTTTTTTATGGTGTTTCACCAACACTTAGAGGATAAATCTTATAAAAATAGCTATTTTTGACACATCTTTAGATCTTATAAATGAGTGTATTGATAAAAGGAGAATAATTTTCTTACCAAATTTTCAATAACTTACATAAATTTGATATTAATTCAATTCAATTATAGATTCATTTGATGCAAAGAAAGAATAACAAAAACAAATGTACAATATAAAATGCTTTAATAGAATATATACATTTTGAATGCCATATTTTTATTATATCATTATAGTTTTAGGTCAAAATATATATAGATAAATCTAGATTTTTATTTGCAATCATATATATATATATATATATATATATATCTATATTTAATAAAAAAGATTTAGTATATACTCTAAATTCATAGGATATGTATATACACACATATGTGTTTTATGATTTAATTTTTCATTTAGATGAATTTATCAAAATTTGAAAAATAATTTCATCTTTTAAAAAAGAAAATAATTTTCCTTAAAAATAATTTAGTTTTCCAACTAAGAAAGTATTTTTTTATTAATTAATTTTGCTAAGCACATCACATATTAAAATCCAAATATTTTTTTGGTAAACAAATGAAGTCCTAATATTTTAAAATTATTTTTTCTCATTTATATGTATATTCGCTTGCCCCTAATTTTTATTGAGAAGAAAGGATTGTCTTAGTGAGATTTAAATTTCCACGTCTATTATTAGATAATCTCATCTTATTATCAAATTAACACACTAATTTAGAGCGTTAAAATGCAAAATCCGCAACAGAATTCATAATGAAGGCATTAATCAAACTATTTCGCTAAAATATATTTACTAAGAAGTTACACTTTCTGTTTAAACTTGTAACTTTAGCAATAATAGCTTATCCCATGGGAATCATAGTTTTAATAATAACTAGAAACGCGAAAGCGATAAAATATAAAAATAAAGCTTTAGTTATTTCGTGAAAATATTGTTTAGAAAAATATTTTTTATATTTTTTTATTTGATACATTTAAAAAAATTGGTTAACAAAAAATATTTTGCTTAATCAAAAAAAAAAAATTAAGTCATTTTTTGGAAAAATAACTTTCCATTTTGAAAATGAGAATTCATTTTTTGAAATTTGACAAACTCATCTAAATATAAAATAAATCATATAAATACATGTATTTATCATCACTTATCATCAGTAATTATCAACACCTAATAATTAGTATAAACATAAAATATTTATAGTTTAAATTTTATTATAATCTTATAAATCAAAAAAATTAATATTTTTTTTATAGTATCTTTAAATACTAAAAATATATTGCTCAAAAAATATTTTTTAAAAAAATATTTTTCTCAAACAAATTATTTTTTGTGAAACAAATAGAACCTAAAAAAATATCTATTAATCAAAGTTTTTCTTCACAATGTAGCAAACGGAGAACATTTAGATACATGCAAATAATAATAGTCATTAATTCATGCATTATGCACGCAATAATCATAAAATTTTATAATAATTTAATATGTAATTATATTATATTAAAATTTAATTGATAATGGAAGAATTTTTTTACTTAGAAAAGTAATCTTTTTAATATAAAATTCATGTTATATTAGAATTATTATTTAATTCTAAGATATGGTGATTTTAAAAATTAATAAAATAAAATAATTATTTGACATATGATAAAATTATGTAACAAATTCTTAAGAAGAGAATATATATATATATATATATATATATATATATATATATATTTATTTATTTATTTATTTATTTATATATATAGAGAGAGAGAGAGAGAGAGATTAATAATCTCCCTCTATATATAGAGATTAGATTTGGAGATGCAAATAAAGAGTATGCATACATAATGCTAGTGGTCTATAACCATGCCAGAATAGAGTGGATTCGCTGAATTTTGGGGTGCAGCTTGTGTCACATGTATAATTTATAAATTTAGTTGACTAAAATTATTGGTCTCGCGTGCTTTGATGATAACAATGATACTGCTAATTGTAATATTGATTACAATTATACCAAGTTTTTTGTTTAAAAAAAATTGTTATAGTCAGAAGAAAATGGGTTTCAGGCATGCCCTTAAGTAGCCTGGCTGTCATTGATTAAAAAAAATAAAAAACTAACATGATTAATGACATCTGGGCATGTTATGGCCTGTCCCTCAACTCTATTTCCTTTCTTAATTTTTATTATAATTATTGATCTTTGATCGTGGGAGGCTATATTGATGTATCAGCATATTGCATATAATTGGAATAGCTTATTAATTTGTCGTGGATAACTTATATGCCACAATGTAGACTTTAGAATTTCTCATAAGTGTGAGATTATTCAACTTCTGAAAGTGATGTAAAAGGCATATTATTGGAATCGTGCGCATCACGTTATTCGTATAATATTTACTGAAGAATTTGGATTTGATCAAATATAAAATTGTTACAATTATTTTTTTATCTACTCATTATTTTTTAGAAAAAATATGAATTTTCTTTTATAAATTTAATAAATTATGTAATTTAACCTGTAAATATACTGATAATAACAATATTCAAAAATATCAAAATAATAAAACTTATTCATGATATTTTAATCAAAATTTTGATGAATTTATTGTTAAAAATTTTAAAATTTAGTTTTGAATTGCGCA
Organism: Omphalea diandra; assembly: GCA_949677035.1. Classification (NCBI taxonomy): domain Eukaryota; kingdom Viridiplantae; phylum Streptophyta; class Magnoliopsida; order Malpighiales; family Euphorbiaceae; genus Omphalea; species Omphalea diandra. The sequence continues at coordinate 41,333 of CATIWR010384943.1, forward strand.
CGTTTACGCTATTGACAATTGAGTCTTTGAAATTTCGATTATATACATTACCACTCATGCCTTTGGAAAATGTTATATAACACAAATCTCTAAACGTCTCTGTTTGTTTTTTTAAATAACTATACTTGTTTAATATTTTGGAGCTATTATCAATAAGTTTTATCAATGACAATTTTTCTATTTTTTATTTTCTTTAATAAAATAATCTGTTAAATCTGTTTTGATATATTATATAAATTTCAATTCCCAATCGTGTTATACCAAGTTTGGTAAAAATTTTTCTAATTAATAAAAATACAGAATCACAAAAAAGTCATAGTTAAAAAAGAACTATAGTTTCAGAACTGAACTAATATACAATTATTAATAGTATTGATGATCAATTTTATATGATTATTTTTTTTGTATATATCATATGACTATTTATGAATAAAAATATCTTATATTGTTTTAAAAAAAATATAAAAACGCGTATAACAATACACTTAAGTAAATAAAAAATTAATCATATTTTATTTTAATGACTAAAAAATACATTATGAACTTTCCAATTATGCGAGTTGTATAAAATTAATTAAGAATATATTTATCCATTAGGGTCTCTCTCTATCAAACTCACATTTCCTTTCTTTTATCAAGTTTCTTAGACTATCACAAACAAAATCTTACTGGTGATAGTTTCACATAACTAAATTTATTAATTTTATAGTATATTTTTTTTTCATTTTTTTCTATGTTTTGATATTTTTATCGTTGTTAGAAAAAAATAAATGAGTTTCTATAATTTTAAATCATTTATAATTTACTCTATTTTATTATTTTATTTTGTGACTTTATTTTCCCTTCTATTTGTCTTAATAAATTCTATATCTATAGATGTAATTTAATTTAATATTATATTTTATTATTTTATTTGGATCATACATATCTTCTTTTATAATAGTTTAATTATCTTTACATGAGAGTATGAGTAGATTTCTTCATAAAATTATATGGTTCTTTCCATCTAGGAGCATAAAATTGTTTAAATGATCTTAAGTCGATATGTGGTGGAAAGAACTACTGAATGAAGTGTGTTTATTGTTAAGGTCAAAATTACAAAACCTTATCAATATCATTGAATATTTTAGATGAAGTTGCTAAAAACTATTTTTGTACTTTTAATTATTGTAGATTCTATATTTATATCAAATTATATTGAATTTATTATATAAATAAAAAATTCATATTTCCTTTAAAAAGAACTTAACGAGTATCATTCATGAAGCTTATAAATTTATTTTTGTTCACATGAATGACCTTTTTAATGGTAATAATAAGATAAACTAAATTAAAATATCATCTACTCTATTTTTTTAATGAAAAATCAAATAAAAATAGTAGAAAATGGAAGTACATTTAATCATTTATGGTTTCTCTCTAGTATTTTTTAAAATTCTTTTGACAAAAAAGAGAAAAAAAAATATTTGAGTTGAGATAAAGGATAATATAAAGGTGATAAGAGAGGAAGATAAAAGAAAAGAGGATTTTGGATGATTTTGATATGATTAGATATTTGATTTTTTAGGTTTGTTCTTATTATATTACTTAGGTCTATATTTTTATATTATACTAAAATATCCTATGAGCAGCCTCAAGTTTCGCTTGAATAAGAGGATTGAAAGGAAGTAGCGTTGTACCAATATCATCAGGGGATCGAAAGGATGCAGGGTCTTCTAGTAAAGTTATGTTTTTAATATTATATTAAAACTTCTAGATCTTTTATCGACCATTAGGAGATTGAAAGGACACAAGGTTATACTAGTACAATCCCAAATAATGGCATGTGAAAGGATCAATAGGAGATCTAAGGATTGACTTCTTGATTTGTAGAGTTGATGTATTGAATCAAGTGATAAGTTGGAGACTTTAAAGGGGGTAATACTCTGATAACACCAAAATATTTGATTAAAGTCACCATCCAACTTTGATGGGGATAAAATTTCAAACGAGGATGAGTTTTGGTCTAAATAAGTCTATTAAAATGCCTAAATTATTTTCACCTTATTAGAGATTAGGTTTGGGAATTGGGACTTGAAGAAAAGGTTAGATACTTTCAAGTTACTTGAATTTATGGATCTAGCCTTTGGTTATGGTTCACATTTATAAGTTTTTATCCCCATTAATTTTTTAGTCCATATTAAATTGGCCCTAATCATTCATCTTCAACCACATCAAACTAGGCAGATGCACACATTCATCATGGATGAGGGATACGTAATTATGTAGGGAGTTTATGCAATTAGCAATAAAAGTCATAACATGCAAGTTTCAAGTCCCAAACCTACAATGAAGCACATAAGTTAATGGTAGGAGTTGTAAATGAAGTAATTCTTATAATAATTTGAAATATAACGACCTTACCCCTTTTATCTTATAAATGGGATTGCTAGGTCATTTTCAATGACATACCGATCATATATGTAATAGAAGTATATGATATATGCATATGAATATGCTACCCATAATGCAAAGATTCTCTAAAAGCTCATTCAAAATAATGGTAAACTTATTCATAATGCAAATAGAGCCATAAGATGATGTGTGTGAAGTGGCAATAAGGTGAAACATACATCAAAATGAAAAAAATATTGAGAGAAATCACATGGTCATAGGTTTTACAATCTTTTCTTATCACCTTTCTTTCATAATTAACACAATAAGATGCAAAAAGAGGTGCAAAAAAATAAAAATAAAAAAAGATGTATTCTTGGCCATGAGAAGGGCTAAAAGGCACATTTGGAAAGGTGTGTGTATGTGTGATGGTAATGAGATGAGATAGACATCAAAATGAACATAATATAGAGAAGAATGAACGGTTCATAGGTCTTACAATCTCTATTTGTCATTTTCCTTTCATAATCAACATAAAAGATGCAAAAGAAATATAATCTTAACAATAAGAAAGACTAAGAAACACCTCTTAAAAGAACTTTTAATAATAAAATATAGCTAATGTGAAGAATAGAGATCCTTAGTTGATGTCAACTACCCTATTATGCATATTTACAAGCTTGGAATATATATATATATATAAAAGCTAACCATAAGAAAGACTAAGAAACACCTTTTAAAAGAACTTTTAATAATAAAATATAGCTAATGTGGAGAATAGAGGTCCTTAGTTGATGTCAACTACACCATTATGCATATTTACAAGCTTGGAATATATTAAACAAAAAAAAGCTAAAAATCAAAAGAAGAAGAGAAACAAACATTATTATTATTAATAATAGTAGGAATAATGGTTTGTACAGACCACTAAGTTGTCTGTATAGACTATTAAGATGGTCTACGACTAGTAGAAAATTCAAAAAAGAAAAAGCAAAAGAAAAGGGGAAAGAAGGGGCAAATGAGGCTTCATAGAAGTTAGCTTATAGCCTTTGGAGACACCTCAAATGATATTATCCTCCTTTAAAATGCAAATATTTCAATATAAAAAGGGATTATGCTTAGTTTTTTACCCTTAAACCTTAGGTGTGCATGAATGACACTTGTGTTTTTTATATATTGGGAGTTTGGTTAGGGTTTAAATGTTTAATATAATAACAATTTATTAGGAAAAATAGCCTTTTTCACCTCCTGAGAGATAGGACATTTATAGAGGAAAAAAGGGAGTGCATCTGTGTTACTTATCTTTCTTTCTTACTCTTTAAAGTGATATTGGACATTTTAGAATTAAAATTTTGAAGTTTTTTTTTGTATAACCATGTAGTTGTCTACAATCAACCATTTGGCTATATAGGAAAAAAAATTATATCGCTGTTTCAGAAGCTCCGTATTGTTTGACATTTTATGAGATGTTTATACAACCGTGTAAGTTACTTGTACAACTACATAAGTTGGTTGTATAAATATCTTATGAAAACTCAAGAATCTTGGTTTTAGATTTGGGTAGTGGTGAGGTAGGTTTGGTTCAAAATTTGTCCAAGCTTTTCCCCTTTTTAGGCATTATTATCTTTACTCTTTTAGGGATGAACCTAACATAGTTCTCATCATTGGGCTCACATCTCAATAATCCAGAAATTCAGTTCCCACAATTTGTCCTTGCTTTGTAGGGCTTGAAAATGACATTTTGGTAAAATAGTGATTGCATAAGGCACATCAAAGTATTTGATATGAAAGTAAATACTAGAAAATAAAATATTCAAGGATATGATTCATTTAATAGTTGCCAATAGGTATTAAGAAGGCTTTTAATAGTTCTTAATAGGTACTAAGATTGCATTCATTTTCTAACAACTCTTAATATGTACTAAGGTGGGCTTTTGGTAGCTCTTAGCAGGTACTAGGATGACATTCATCTTCTAGTATCTCTTAGTAAGTACTAGGAAAGACTTTGGTAGCTCTTAATAGGTAGAAGAATTATATTCATCTTTTAGTAGCTCTCAATAAGTACTAAGACAAATTACATCCTTAGCAGCTCTCAATAAGTACAGAGGCTAGCATGTTCCCCTTTAGAATTGCTCTTAGTTTTATTAGTTTTGCTTTTATAGCATATCTTAATTTTCTTAGCTTTGCTTTTTTAGTGTCTCTTAGTATTCTTTATTTTTCGCTCTGGCATCTTTCTGCTTTCTCTTAATTTTCCCTCTGATATCTCGCTAGATTCTCTTAGTTTTCCCTTTGGCATCATCTAGGTTCTCTTGGTTTTAGATTCTAACCATATCATTGTCTCAAAAGTAATTACTTCCTTCTTAGGCATCTCTTTCTTCTCTTTGGTCTCCTCTCTTTTTATTTTTAGGGATTTCTTACTTTTTGCTTCTTGTCCATTTAGAAATTCTACTACATTTATTTAGAAATTTAAGAAACCCTAAGCTTTTCTAGTTTTGGCAAAATAGGTAAGTGATTTAATCTTTTTTCCAAATGAAATTCCTTCCCCATAACATGATAAACATACATAATTAGTAATAATTATGGAGCAATTATAGGTAGAGCTCATTTATAGAAGTTGAAGCTTAAGAAAAAGAAGAGTTGATTGTGTTAGTTTGGTTATTGGAGTAGACTGTTTTACCCATTATTTCATAGTGCTAAAAGGGGAACTAGAGAAAGTGTAAAACATAGAAGTTGTAGATTTATATCCCATTTAAATGCCTATAAAACATTTTTACTTAATTTGTTATGTAGGAAGAGATATTACTTTTTTATTATGGTTGGTTGTTGTTGAAACCTGCTCAACTATTGGTTCTTTTTTCCAAGAATTTTGCAGAGCTAGTTTGGGAATTAGATGAACTACAAAGAATAAAATTTGTAGATTTATGTCTTATCTAAATTTCTATATATATTTTTTCCAAATATTTTATGTGTTAAGAGATATGGCTCCTTGATCAATACTGATCCTAAACCTATTAATGCCTACAAAGTTTGAGATTGACCATATCTTTTGAGAACAATAGAAGCTGAATTAAAGAATGTATGAAATATGAAAAATGTTCAATTATATGTTAAATAATTAGATCTAAAGAATTTTTTCAATTCGATATCTACATTTTGAGATATGACTAAGTTTATAGGGCTGTTTAGCTTATAATTGAACCCAAAATAAAGAAAATTTCTAAAATTCATCATAAATTATGTATAGAATATTTTTTAGGATGAATTTTGGATATGTTGTACCCGTGTATGTATAGTTTAATTCAAAAAAAAAAAAAGAATAAGATCATTTAGATTTATGGGAAAAATTAATCATCAAAATAGTCAGTAAAGGTTATGATATTTTACTAAAACACATATGTATAAAGAAATAAAAATGTTACTTTATCACCATGGATTGATTGAGTGTACTAAAATAGGTCCTCAAGGCACTAAGATAACATTGGAAATAAGTCAGGACCATCCACGACTTAATAACTTGAATGAGGAGGTAAGTCAATAACTAATAGTACTTAAACATGTGATCAGTTAAATACTATGAACTTATACTCTTTGGATTGAATTGTTGTTTAATGAGATGATATTGATGAACACTTTGACAAAGACACTTCTATCCCTTGTTATATGGTATGTGACAGTTGAGTCTATAGTCCACAAAGGATAAGATTTAGTTAAGAATATAGAACTCGAAACATTAATAACGCTTTAAAGTGCACGAAGGTCGTATAACTTTTTGGACTCCTTACAACCACGTGCAAAAAGCCCCTTTATGCTACAGTTATAACATTTGAGCTTAGACAAATGTTTCTTCTTCTTAAAGGCATGTTTGCCTTTTATTGGTTAGTTGACTTTTTGCTTTTTCTTGGCTTGAGCTTTTCCTTTACCTTGTTATTGGGACCCACCATGCTTATGTTTGTGTACTTTCCTATTGTGTGAGTTTGAGCTAGTCATGTATATATTATCAGATGTACCACCAAACCTTTCTGAGAGAGCAAACCACATGTCCTTAGTTATCTCGTAATGCCTAAACTCCCTCTTGATATCATCATCCATAGTGATGTGAGCTATGGAGTTTTTTCTTTTTTAGGTCATGAAGGCCTCACAATCCCTCATATGCTAAGTTGTGTTCTCTTCCTCAAGGCTTTGTCATGGTCAAATTTAGAGCTTTAAGGGCTTCTTGCTCTTTAAGCATATATTGGATCTTCATGGTCTAGATTTCATAGTTGTCACCATTTAGCTTTTCGCCCTTGTTTAGTTCGATAATAATGTTCTTAGCAACATATGCCATTGCTGACACCACAGAAAAACATATACACTAATTAATTTCTAGACTACGCATGAATTTTAATTGATTATAAGCATTGATCTCATACAAGTTTAGAGTCAAAAGTTCACTATGTTCCCAATCATCATCTAATGTCCTATGTTTGACCATCAATTATAATTAATTATTCACATTTTAAAGTTATACAAACTTTAATTAATTTATACTCAAGAAATTTAATGAATTTTAATTAATCAACACATCATACAACGAAAATTTGTACCAAAACAATTTTTGAAAATCAATAACTAATAATCACTAATGAGAAAAGAAATATTCATCGAAACCTAACACACAACTAGAACTAGATCTAAGAGAAGAGCATTTATGAAATCCTAATCCTATGAACAAAAAGTGATTCATATAACTTTTCTTTAAGCTCCACAAATAACTCATAGTTAACTTTAGGCAGTACTGGGTTTTTAGGAATCTTGCATTTGCCTCTAGTGATGGTCATGCCATAAGAGGCACTTAAAGCCTTCTTAGCTACCCAATTCACGTACTCTTTGATGAATCCTTTCATGACGTTATTATAAGACCCATTAAAGTTAAACTTATTCTATAATGAATCAAGGATGCCTTAAGACCAAATCTAAGAGTTTTGTATTTTGTATAGTGGGTCAATAAGCCTCTTTCCCAAACGATTGTTTACATAAGTCCATTGATCTTAATGATATGGTTAAAAGTTAGGTCATGCCATTGCTTTTGTCTTTAGTGTCGATTTCCACATTTTCAATTTCTTTAATCATATTTTTAACTTTTCGTTTTTATTCTGATGTTCTAATGATTGTATTAGTTCTATAAAGTCTTGCCATAATTTTTGTAACAAATATAAAAATGACAAATATATATCAATTATATATTAGATGACAATCCAACAGAATAAAAAAACATGCCCTCATTATAATGTTTTTGTAATAAATACAGGTAAAATAAATCGAATTAACTCACAAAAACTCCACTATTAAAAACAAATTTTAATCTAAGTGTTTTTAGGTGAATTATTAAATTTATCAAGTCATAACCATTATAATCAAACTAATTAATTATAATATCATAATTAAATTAGTCAATTATGAATTACATAATTAACCTCATCAATTATAATTAAACTAATTAAATGTAATGTTATAATTAAACTCATTAATTATAATTATTATAATTAAACTAATTAATTATGAATTAAAAAATTAAACTTATAATTAAATAATTAAACTGATTAATTATAATTAATATAATTAAACTAATTAATTATAATTTCATAATTAAACTATTTAATTATGAATTAAATAATTAAACTCATTAATTATATGTAATATAATTAAACCAATTAATTATATTAAGGTATTTTATGAAATAAATATTAAAGAAATTAAATGTGAAAAATTTAGAAGTTTTAATGCTAAATGAAACTTTTCCAGACATATGGGGATCTCTATAGAAATTTTTCGGAGACCGATTTGGCAAAAATACTCAAAATTAATGATTTAGAAAGTCCAGGTACTAAATTGAACTTTACTAGACATGAGAAATTGAAGAAGTGGCAAAATCATAAATAGATCATCTTCTTTTAAAAAAAAAAAACTCAGATTTCCAGATTTTTAATTGCAAGTTGCCAACTTCGATTCAATATTTCTCACACTCTATTTATCGAAATCATGCAAATAATATCTTGAGTTAAATATCACATATCAGGCTTTAAATAGAGCATCATAACACTTAAAATTATGTCATATATAGAAAGTTATGTCATTTCAAAGTTAGCCCAAAATCATGTTTAATTCTAGAAAACAAATTTTCAAAAATGATGGTCCAACTTTGGAAGACCATAACTCATTTAATACTCAACCAAATCACACGATCTATATATCATTTTAAAGCTTGTAAACTTTACTATGAAATGAACCTAATTTGATAGTGAGACATTAAGTAAAATAGAAGTAATAATTCTTCAAATTTGGCATGTTAACATGTTTTAAAAGAAATAATATTAACCAAATGAAAATTTATGTATATAAACACAATTTTTAAATCTCAAAAACATGTTTCTAAAAACATAGAATGAATTATAGAAGATGAACAAGAGAAATCAAGTAGAATTCCAATATGTATAACATGTTTCTAACCTAGGACTCTGATACCGCTATTGGAAATTGATTGCACCTGTGGAATTTACTAAAAAATACATGAGTCATGCCTAAAAATAAAAAATATATAAAGTCGAATTCCGATTACATTAACATGAATAATGAATTGAAATTAATGACCACGACTTAAATTATTTACCTCTTTCGCAGTCCACATAAAAGAACATAGATAGAAAGATTTTTCCTTTTTGCGGAAGTAAGGTTTCTCTATATAAAGAATGAGCATAACATGGAAGGGAGAAAATAATAATCTATAGATAACAACATTAATTTATCTGTTTTTATCTAGAGCGCTATCTTTATATTTGAATATAACTCTATTTTTCTTATTATCCTTATTCTTTATAGATTATTATTAATTCATAATAACAATAATTGAATTTGGGTCGAATCACATTGTGGTTGTCTAACCTAGAAATCCAATGATTTGAAAGACTCATTCATACCCCCTCACATCCAAATAATTAGGCACTAGGTAGTATGGGCTTTTCCTTTGCCTTTATAGTTTTTAGCAAAGAAATAACAAAGAAATAATTTAGTTATGTTTAATGATAAGTAATTTTTTTCATTGTGATAATATGAAGTAAACAATTCATGCCATTTGTGCATTCGCTGTTGGGCATGAATTAATCATGTCATGTATTTTAGTTGTGTATTTGTCCATACATGACATAATTTAATGGATCAAGATTTAATTAGATGGCATGTTCTTTTGAATTATGAACTAATGTACAATCTTGGTGAAAATATCTAAATCGTGGCAAAATGTTGAGGTACTAGAATTAGATAGTGCATCACTTTTGCATTATTCATATATTTAATGAATTTTTGAATTGTTTGAAAAAATGAACAGTATTTCTATTGCAACTGTGTTAGAGCAGTATGTTAGTCACCAAAGTGACCGAATTTTAAAGATTAATAGTTGCAATTATTAAATAGTATTCAATTACCCATTTATTTTGATGCTATTAAATGACATGAATGTTACTTACTTATGGGTTAATGGAAGTTTGGTATTATAAAATGTTTAGGGATCACCCAAAGGTTGATCACTTTGTTTTTTATAATTCATTTAATCACAATCAAAATGATCCTCTGAGGTGTTGTTCAATTGATTTCTTGAGGGTGATTTTGTGGTTTCTATCAAATTGGAGGGTAATTTCGGCTGTTTGTGTTTAATTGGAAGGGTATAGCTGTCCATGAGATAGAATGGAATGACTACATTGGCCTTCAGATTCCCCCGCAAATGAGAAAAGCGACAACGTATAACAGGGTTATTACCGTCATTGCATACAGTATGTACGTCAGAATGGTCTTTTTATTAGTGAGAAGACACTTCTGTCCTCCACCTTCCCCCTCCCTCCCCCCCAGCAGCAGCAAAATGACATCGTAGCAAAGGGGCAGCTTTGTCTTTTGAATAGACAACGCCTGATTATTCAGGGCGCATTATGACCCTATACAAAATGACGTCCTTGCCCTTCACTTCCCTAAAACAGCACAGCAAAATGTGTTGCAGCTGGTTATTTGGTATATTTTTTCTTTTAGTAACTATGTCACAAACCAAAAAATAGCGTTGGTATATGTTTAAGATGCGATCTAAATTAGTTTAAAAAAAAAAGATGCGATCTAAATTTCTAGAAGAAATATTTTTTCTGCTCTGAACTATTAATGACATACACATGAAAAAGCATAACATTTATATCCAACAGAATATTCAACTTTTGTTTTAGCATTGGAATTAAAGTATATACAACTTTAACCTATTCTTATTTGGAAAGAAAATTATCCACTATAATATTTTAGGATAGCAATGCTTTTCTATAGGCTAGGTGGAAGTAAGGAATTCGATATTGAAATTTTGCTAGGCCAATTTCGTAATCTAGAGCCTAAATTAAAGCACCACGAGTACTTTGCACTATATTGCTTGGAATATTATACGTTTTGGCATTAAACTGTCTACCATGTGCTATCAATTATTAGCCCCAAAAAGCTATGCACGTACTAATTTTTTATTATTATTTTTAATTGATCATCCATGCTATTTCTCCAAGAATTATTTTCTCAGGGTAAAAATGGTTTATTTTGTTACAAAGATGAATTTCTTTTTTTTTTTTTTTTGGCTGAGAAATTTATGTAGTTAAAGCCATGTAGTTTTTCATTACACATAAGCTATCACGCATTGAAGCTCTTAAAGGGAGATATTTTTGCATTTCAGAAATTTTTTTTCAAAAAACTCATAAAATCTTATTTGAAATATTTTAGACACATTTATGTAATTTTAAAAAATTAAGAAATATATTTTCACTTTAAAAATATATTTCTTTTCTAATATTAATTCTAGTTTTAAACTTATAGATAATTTTTATTTATTTTTAAATATTTGATTGATTATTATCATCTCATTTATTTTTTATAATTAATATTGATTTAGATAATTATTTTTAATATTATTTTTTTATGATTTCATAATTAGTTGTTTTAATATTTATTATATATAAGAAAAAAATTTATAAATATGTTTCTATATTTTTTATATTATATATAAAAAAATATTTATAAATATGTTTCTATATTTTTTTATATTTACATATTTTCTCCATATTTCGTTTCTTACATTCTTTAAAAAATATTGTTTTCACGTTTTTCATTTTTGTGCTATCTAACCCATAAGATTATGAGCCATAATACTAACAACCAAGTCGGTGGCTAATATTTAATGTGGATTATGGTTCCATTAACTCTTAATAAATTCTTATTAAAAAAAAAAACTCTTAATGAACTCACAAAGTTCACCATTTTTCTAATATACAGGAAAATAAATCCATTCTTTATGATATAGGTCGCATCATACAATTCAAATTATAAATTACTACACACATGAAAAAGAAAAAGAGAGAGATTAGGGAACATATAAGTCTCTAACTGTTAGAAAATTATTCTCAGATGTAAAAATTTCAGAGTTGATAGAAGCAAATTTGAAGAAGGAAAAAGATGGAAGAAATAGTAGAAAGATTATCCAAACATTTAATGTTAGTTATATTATGAAGGTTTTTGAAATTGACTATTATAGGTTAGATTTGAATGAAGGTCTTTTCAAAGCTTACAAGAGTTATTTGGAGAAAGTCAATCAATTTAGTACAAATCAAATTTAACATAAAATATTCATTTTAGTATAATAGATACAATATAATGTTGGTTATGATTTTCTTTTAATTAATTTGTTGGTCCTAGTGCACCAAGAAAGGAGGCTGATTTGGTGACAAATTTAAACTTCTGATTTAGAGGAAGTTCACACAAATGAAAGATTAGAGAAATGGTAGGAGAAAAATGAATGCAAAAGTTTTATAGTGGTTTGGGTATTAACCAACCCTACATCCACTTCTCAATTCACTAATTGAGTGTTTTACTAAATCACTAGTATTTTACATGCTCACACCTAACTTTTACAAGTGTTTTCCCAAGACTCACACTCAACCTAGTGTTTAGGCTCACACTCAAACCTAAATAAGTGTTTTTCTAAGACTCACTCTTAAATCCTAAACCAAGGTGTTTAAAACTCACACCAACTATGTATAAGGAATAAAGTTATGAGAATTTACTTTGCAAGAGTTTTGACACAATCTAAGGCTTTTCTCTTACATTCAAGTTTATTTGGTGAAGTATTTATCGGTAACAACCACCAAATAGCCGTTACAAACAAAACAATTTCTAAATCTCCAAGTTGTGTTGGGCAGATTTTCCATCAAATGTCTGTCAGACAAATTTTGTGGTCGTAACTAATCATTAGCAGTCGCGATTTCTCTTATTGCACGAAAATTGCTGAAATCGTGATAGAGAATCTGGTTTGTATCTAACAGTTAGTCTATGTGGCACACTACCATTGGTCTTCTAATAAAAATAGTCGTTATGTTCTTTAAGCTAGACAAAAGTCGCGGTCGCGATTTGTTTTCTTATAGGACGCCATGGCTATTGTGAATCTTTCTATTTGATAAGGAGATGTTGCTTCATCAAGTCGCCATCTCGACCAATTTTTCACCCTCGCAAATTTTGATATACCAATGGCTCTTTAGGACACTTGGCATGCTCTAGTTGAGGACTTGATTTCTCTTAAGGCAAGGGCAAAAATTGTGATCGCAAAGATGGATGCGACTTCCACCGCGAATTATTCTGTTTCATCTGTATAACTTTCTTGGCAAGATCACAATAATGATTTTCTCCACGAAATCATCTAACCTAACTTCATCCATTTTGTTGCAAGATAGTGGTCATGAATTTGAAGTTTGCCACCGTGAATTAAGATGCCTTTCACAATACTTGAAATTTAGACTCTCATTCAATTTTTAATGCAAACTTATCTAAAAATTTGCAAAATCAACATTTAAAATTCATGTTAGAACATATCAATCTATATTGTCAAGATCAAAAGAGAGTTTTGACCAACCTAGACCAATATAATTGTAAAACATGAATGTTATATTGTTGTAATATATTTTATGTACTTTCATATTTCTTCCTCTAATATGCTATTATGAAATGTTATATTTAAAATATAGATAGTTTTGTTCTCCATTTATTTCACATATCCTGAAAAGCCATTATTCAAATTGATATTTTTTTCTTTTTATTTTATTTTATTTTATTTTGAATTGTACATGAATAAGATTAAAGATTAATTAAATTGTAAAACATTTTGAATCTCTTTTTAATTTCATATCTTTATAATTTATTATTAAAAAATCATGCACTATACATAATATTTATTATCAAATATTATGAATAATGTCTTGTAAATCTTATGTTAATTATTATATAATATGTTTTCACAATAATTCACAGATATTCAGGTAGAAATAACTATAAATGTTGATAGTTTATATGTTGTACTATATTTTTTTTTGTGTATCCAAATATAACAAACATGTCTAATTAAAGCATATATAATTATCAAATTAAAGTAAAATTTATTTAGCATCATTATTGTTATGTTTGTATGTCTCAGTATTTCCCAAAGGAGATCTTTGATATACATTTATAGTTTACCACCATTGTTTGTCTAAATTTGAATTTATATAAAAAGTTCATGTTGCAAAGTATTAATTTATGAGTATACCTTATTTGTAGCATCTATTCCTGTTAGTTTACATTTACATCCATCGTTTGTTCCTCTATTTAATGGTTTGAATTTCTCTGACTGGTGTGAATAAGTCCATTTTCACATAGGTGTACTAGATCTTGATTTACCATTACAAGTTGAGAAACCCACTGCTATTACAAAAACTAGTAGCGAAAAGGAAAAATCTTTTTATGAAGTGTGAGAAAGATCAAATAGACTTAGCTTAATGTTTATGCATGTGACGGTTGGAATAACATTAACACTATTACTATTCCACAGATTAAAATTGCTGAGGAATTTATGAAAGCTATGGAAGAACACTCATATACTGCTAACAAGTCTCTCACTGGAACACTTATAGGGAACTTGACCACTATGAAATACAATGGTTTACATTCTATGCATGAACATGTTCTTAAGATGACTAACATAGTAACAAAGATTAAAGGATTAGGGATGAATGTGGATGAATACATTTTAGTACAATTTATTCTTAATTCCTTGCCTCTTGAACAATATGGGCCATTTCCAATGAATTACAACACTATTAAAGATAAGTGGAATGTTAACGAATTTGCCAATATGCTTGTCTAAGAGGAGACAAGGCTAAAGAATCAAAAGTCTTATTGTGTTCATCATGTAAATTAAGAAGTTTGAAATAGTTCTAAAGGAAAGCTAGGAAAGAGCAAGAAGAAATTGTACAATCATAATGAATCTTCTAAAGCCCAAATCCATAAAAGGGAATAGAAAGTTTTTAACAGTCAATACTGTAACAACTTTAGGCACTTGAAGAAAGATTATGTGAAACAAAAAGCCTAATTTGAAAGTAAAGGTAAGTCTTGTGCTTATGCAAGTTTCAAATCTAATTTAATTAGTGCTCTTCATAATACGTGGTGGATTGATTCTGACTTAACTGCATATATTTCTAATGTGATGAAGGGATTCCTTAGAATCCAAAAAATAAGCCTAAATGAGAATTTTGTGTTTATAGGAAATGGAAACAAAGTTTTAATTGAAGGAATTGACACTTATCAATTGATTTTAGATATTAGACATTATTTGGATTTTTTTTCAAACCCTTTTATGTACCTATATTTTCTCATAATTTAGTATCTTGACCAAGACTTAATACATTGGATTTTCTTTTAAATTTGGTTCTAGATATTTTAGTTTGTATAAGTACAATAATATTATTAGTTCTAGAAGTATTATGTAATGATTTATATAAGTTTAAACTTGATAAGACAAATTTTAGAATCTTTATTGACCCTGCATAAAAAACATTGGTGTGAAATGAAGTTTAGTTGATGAACATTCTGCTTACTTGTGACATAAATGCTTGGGTTATATATCCAAAAAAAGAATACAAAGATTAGTAAAGAATGAAATCCTTACAAATTTGGATTTTATTGATCTTAAAGTGTGTATTAATTGTATTTAAAGAAAAATAAACAAAACACACTATGAAAGAAGCCATAGGAAACACATAACTTCTTGAGATTATATACATTGATATTTATGGGCCTTTTGATGTTCCATCTTTAGGTGGAGAAAAGTATTTTATCAATTTTATCGATGATTTTTCATGTTATCGATGCATTCATCTATTGCATAAAAAAATCTCAATATGTGAATGCCTTTGAGGTACATATTAATGAAGTTGAGAGTGATTAGATAAAATGGTAAAAATTATATGATTTGATACAGGTGATGAATATTATGGAAAGTATGATGATTCAAGTCATTATTTAGATCCTTTTGCTAAGTTCCTTGAAAAACATGGTATATGTGTTTGATACATTATGCCATGCACACTATAACAAAATGTGTGACTGAAAGGCGAAATCATAAATTATTAGATATAGTTAAGAGCATGTTAAGTCATTCATTTCTACCCATATCATTTTGGATGTATGCATTGAAAATCGTTATGCATTTGTTAAACATGGTTCCTAGTAAAGCAATACCAAAAACTCCATTTGAGTTATAGACTAGTAGGAAACTTAATTTACGACACCTACATATTTAGGGTTACCCAGCGAAAGTAAGAATTTATAATCCACATGAAAAGAAATTAGATTTTCAAACAACTAATGGTTTCTTTATTAGATATCCATAAAAATCCAAAGGGTATATATTTTATTGTCTTAACCATATTCCAAGAATTTTGGAAACTAGAAATGGTAGGTTCATTGAAATGGTGAAATTAGTATAAGTGAAGAATTGCATGTTGTAGTCATTCAAGAAGTTAGGGTGAAGATACCTTTACCTGTAACTTCTAAATTTGTTGTTTCTACTATCGTTGCTCAACATAACAATACCTAAGAACAACCAATGAATGACCAAATACTTTAAAATGAGAATATGAATAATAAACCTACAACACTCCAAAATGAGAATGTAAATAATGAACGTATTATTATAGTTGAACCATAAGAAGTAACATTAAAAAGATCTCAAAGACAAAAAAGATCAACTATTTATGATGATTATGTGGTTTATCTACAAGAGTCAGAAATTGATAATGATCTAGTTTCATTTTCATAGGCCCTTGGAAGTGTTGATTTTTCTAAGTGGATAGATGCCATGGAAAATGAGTTAAAGTCTAAGGATAAAAATCAAATTTAGGACCTCATTAAATTTCCTAAAGATTGTAAGAAATTAGTCTAAATGTGACTCAAAAGGCAATATTGAAAGGTATAAAGCTAGACTTATCGCCAAAGGCTTTACTCAAAAAGATGATATTGATTATATATAAAGAGAACTTTTCACTAATTTCTAAAAAGGACTCACTAAGAATTATCGTAGCATTGGTAACTCATTATGACTTAGAGTTACACTAAATGGATATGAAAACTATCTTTTCTAATGGGGATTTAGAAAAGGATGTTTATATGAACCAACCTGAAGGCTTTTTAATTAAAAGAAAGGAACACATATGTGTAAATTAAAGAATTCAATATACAGACTTAAACAAGCCTCTTGATAATCTTGAGTATAATGATACCATTATATCCTTTGGATTTAAGGAAAACATAGTTGATCAGTGTATATATATCAAGGTTAGTGGGAGCAAGTTTATTTTCTTAGTTTTATATGTTGATAACATTTTGCTTGCTACTAATAATCTTGGTTTATTACATGAAACTAAGAAATATCTCTCTAAGAATTTTGAAATGAAAGATATGGGAGAGGTAACCTATGTGATTGGAATTGAAATATTTCATGATAGATCACAAGGATCATTAAGATTGTCTCAAAAAGACTATATTAATAAAATTCTAGAGACATTCAAGATGGAAAAATGCTCAACAGTGTTGCTCCCATTTAGAAAGGAGATACATTTAGTCTTATGCAATGTCCTAAGAATGATTTTGATCGAGAATAAATAAAAAATATTATGTATTATTCTACAGTTGAGAGCTTAATGTATGCATAAACTTGTACCAAACATGACATTAGTTATACTATTAGAATGCTAGAAAGGTATCAAAATAAACTAGGATTAGATCATTTGAAAGCTGCAAAGAAAATTCTCAAATACGTACAAGGAATGAAAAATCACATGCTCACTAATAGAAGATGTGACCATCTTGAGGTGGTTGGATATCCAAATTTAGACGTTTTTGAATGTGTTGATACTAGAAAATCAATGTTTGGCTACTTATTTCTTTTAGCTAAAGGGGCTATCTCATGGAAAAGTGTGAAGTAGTATGTCATTATTGCATCCACTATGAAGGCTAAATTTGTGGCATGTTTTGAAGCCATAATTCATATATTATGGTTGCAGAATTTTATTTCCAGACTTGCAGTTGTCAATAGTATTTTCAAGCTACTGAAAATATACAATGATAATTTCTCAACTATTTTCTTCTTAGAGAAGTTCAAAAAAAAAAGTGTCAATAGAACACATTAGCACATGGTATACATGATTGTTTTAGAATAATATAGACAAGGATAGTCTTATAACAAAGACATTATAGTTGGACCTTTAATTTACCTCTTATAATACTTCATTTTAGGTAAAAAGTTAGTGTTGTAGTACATGGAAGGGAATATGTCAAAGATAATGATATATAACCGCCATGACCCTTATTAGCATGTTACTTAATTACGATATTATATGGCTAATATATTGAAGATTTAAGATAACATACTTATGCACATTATAGTATTATTAAACTATGATAAAATATCATATGGACCAAGTGGGAGAATGTCAGAATTTAATTATTTCATGGTTCATATTTTATATTTATTTATTAACTCAAATATCTTAAATTTTGTTGGCCAAATGAAAAAAGGTGTCTGTTCTAAAGGGTACATCTTGGTTAAAAAAAAAGTTTATATATATTTGAACCTGATCTCTCTCTATCATCTATTAAAAAAAAAAAGAACTATCCCATCAATAAGTATATTAAATTAAAGGGAAAAAGAGAAAAACTCAGAGTTTTTTGGCTCCTGTATTTCTTGGTATAGTGTCTTCATCAAATTGATTAACAATGAATCAAGGTATGTTTCTTAATTATTTAATTTGTGAAAATCATAAAGTTCTCTAGATTCTAAATTAAGATATATGTGTAATTAGTTCTCGCACAAATATAAAAGACTAACCAATGTGGCATCATCACATCTCTTTGTTGGATGTGTTATTAAGTAGAGAATAGCACTCAAACAAAAGAAATTTACTTATTATGAAGTTAATGGAAAAATTGACAATTAATATTTATATTTTCACATATTTGATGTAATTATTTATTTTTGACATTTAAAATTTGTTAAATTAGTCTTGATGAGGCAAAAGGTTAGAGATAAAAGATAAGAGCAACTTTAACATTTTTTTTGAATTTAATGAACATTCCTTCTATTCGTCATCAAGTGCTCTTCAAAATCAAGGTGCGGCTCAATGTTCATCAGCCACTCCCTATAGGATTTTATAATCATTAAAGCATGATATACATGGGTTCTAATCAATGATACTCTGATAATGATTACATAACCTTCCAATATGAAAGGCTTCCTAAATATTGCTTTTTTTTTTTTTTTTGTAGCCAGTTAGGGCATGTAATTTACAGTTGTCCATTTTAAGATGAACAACAATTTTAGGAAGAACTTGCTTCGAGTTCCTTTAAATATGGTGTATGGCTGAGAAGCTCCATGAATCTGGGAATTGGTAGACTATCTCATTCTGGAATTATGATTACAAACAAACATTTGGGGGAAGGACAGAGTTAGGCCAATAATATCTAAAATGTTTTTGACTTGGTTGGGATACGATTCAATGAGTTGTCTACTGCAAAACAAACTCAAAATGATGTTGAGTCCAAGGAGGAACAATGTCCAAAAATCACTGGAAACAAGGACAATGAAACATATGGTCTAGATTCAATAAAGAAGACTGATTGGTGACACAAAGCCTTAATGTGTTGCGATTCGTAGAACAAATGCAATGAAAAATCAAAAAATTTTCTACAAAGAATCCCACCAAGGATTCATGTGATTTGATTAAATAGAAAGGAAAAAAAAGGCAAATCTTACTAATTAGTGCGAAAGGTGACTGATCTATTGAAGGTCGAGAGGAGTTTTACACTGGTAACACCCTACCTCAAGCTTGAAGTCAGATTAAGGCGTCACCAAAGGATAATCGACCTTTGCAGGTATTCATACGAACAAACTACTTTCAAAACATAAGGTATGCTAACACTAGAGTTTTTCTCTCTTTCCTTTTCTGTTTTCTGAAGAAAACATGAATACACTTTTTTCATACAAAAAACCTTAAAACGTGTATGACCCTTAAGATATTTATGTTGGCTATGTATCTAAAAGATACAAGTAAGATAATATCCTATTTTGTTTTAACTTCTAAAATGAAATAGATATTAAATAATCTAGATAATATCTCTAATTATCTTAATTATAAATGGAGAGAGCATTAAATCTAATTTCGCTTTGGGCCTATTTTATGTGTGAGACCCTGTAGGTTCACATAATGGTGGTAGTGCCCAAAAACCTATTTTTCCACCCATAAGTCATAAGTGGACTCTAGCAAGACATTATAACTACCCAAATTATGTGAAGGTCAATAATTTGACCTAACCTATTTCACAAATACTATTATAATCATTTTGTTACATTATATCTCAATTGAACATAAGGCATGAATCATGTCATCCTTAAATAATTCAATTCTTTCCTGATCTCTAAGTAGACAAATGTAAAATGACATTAATAACCTTTATCAATTCATTATCGCATGATCTTGCAATCTCTTCAGTCTAACTTATTAAAGGACCTAGAGATATACTTCTCTTAAATATATGAAGGACAAATCCCTTCTCAATCGTTTATATTACTTTATATGTTTACTCCATATCCAATGTTAATTTATATGATCATCCAGTTAAAAATAATGTTGGACTATATCAAAACATGATGTTCATTATATTAAAATCTATGATGATTTTCAGGTCATAGGATTAAGTTAATATTATTACATGAGAATCACTTAAGACTATTAATTCATATAGTATTCTCATAGTGAGTCAGTCCAATACAATGTTTCTTAAAACATGTATCTATGTGTTGACTTAATATCACATATCCATGACTAGTAAAACATAGTAATCAATCAAACACATACTAGTTTTCAATCATTTTTATCTCAAAATAATGATCAATTAAGGACAATTTATAATACAATTCTTTATACCTAAAGATTTTACTATCAACTCTCATACATAATGACATTAGGTAAAATTTGTTATTAATGGAATTAATCATTTAGCCATAAATAAAAGATATATTTAATAAAATGCAACTATGACATTATTAAAAAAATATCCATTATAAGTATTGGCCTAAGTCACATAACTAATATAATGATCATTTAAACAGTCAGTGTGTCAGTCGGGAACAAGAGTAAGGGACTTAATAAGGAAGTATTAGATGGAAAGCATACAATAGGCCATTCACATTACCTAAATAAGGGAGGAAGAAATTATTGAATTGGATGGGCCTTCCACTCATAAAAAACCCCTATGGGCTTCTTATTTGGAACCATCCAGATCTAAAGAATTAGGCCTGACAGTAAAGCAAACCCAAGCATTCAGATGTATTAATTGGCCTAATGACCACTTAGAAGGGCTTGTAATCTATTCTAATGGGCTGCAAAAGAAGATCTTCAAGTGGTGAATTTGTGGCTAATTCCCTGTTCTATTTGGATTGGGGGTTTATAAAGGAATGTAATGAAAAATGTTAGTTTATAAAATGGTTTTTATGTTTGAATGAGAGGTGTTGAAGTGAAATGGACTGATTTCCAAGGGTTTGCTAAACCCATCCAAACCCATCCCAACTCCTATATTGGAACACTCCAAATCGGGGTGTTTTCCACATGTTTCAAGCTTAAATTGTTCTTTTCCATTCCTATAATCTCAAACATAAATATAATTTAACACTTTCCTTCCAAACCAAATCCATCTCTTTCATTCTATTATTAACCCTACCGACCCTTTATAAACCCTCAATCCAAACAGAGCGTCAGTGAAGTTTCGGACGCTAAAAATGATGGTGTTACATTAGGGTTCTTCAAAAAGCAAAAGCTCAAGGAGCTGATTCGATAATCTAAAATCCTTAAAATTGGGGGTGTAGAAGGAACAGAGGGTGTTACCTTGTCTCTGAACTCAGTCATGCCATATCAAAGTCGAGGTAAAGAAATGTCTATGTATTCTGCTGCTAATCAACCTAATACTCATGGTGCTGGTGGCTCGCCTAAAGTCACCCAGCAACCATGAGTGTTTTGGTGTGGAATTGTTAAGGCTTAGGGCAAGCCTTGATAATTCATTATCTTAAGAGCTTGGTAAGAGCTCATCACCGCATTTTGATCCTTTTATCTGACACAAAGCAATCAACGAAGAGCTTAGTGCATTTTCAGAAGATTTTGGGTGTCTCAAATGGCTTCTATGTTGACCCCATTGGATTAGTAGGAGGCCTGGCTTTATGGTGGCAAGATATTATCAAGGTCAGTATTTTATCTCTCTTATAATTGGATACACACATCCTATGCATTGTCCTGCTCTTAATGGTTCTCTACTTTTGTCTATGGGGACTCTCGGAATGAGAATCAGGATTTGGTTCTCAACCAAATAACTTCTTTAAAACCCCCTGGATCTTTAGCCTAGATCCTTATTGGTGATTTCAATATTATTGATTCTGAAGAGTATAAGCTCGGAGGCAGGAGATCCTCCTTATCGTAAATGAATGTCCTTCGTACTTGGGCATCACAGTGTGAAGTGTTCAATTTACCATATCAAGGACCTCGATTTACATGGTCCAATAGGACGGATGGGGACGCTGAAACTATGCAACGTCTAGATAGGGTTTCATAAATATTTATTGGCGTATGGAGTTTGAAAATGTTGTTCTTCGCTATGGCAATTTCTGTGGTTTTGATCATAGGTCGTTATTATTCTTATTTGGACAGGTGTTCAAGCGCAGTAGACGGTTTCAGTTTGAAAATAAGTGGCTTGAGGTTCCAGGGTGCCATCAAATGGTGCAGGTAGCTTAGGCAGAATCAATAATGGGCTCCAAATAGTTTCAATTAGCTAAAAAACTTAAGGAGTGCAGCAGGAGATCGAGGAGTTGGCACAGGAATGGTGTTGGTAACTCCAAACTCAAACAAACTCTAGCAATCCTAAATCAGCGTAGTATAGAAAGAAGTTTGAGTAAAGAAGGAGGAGCAAGAGCTGGTACAAATGATAGATAATTTAAGACATCGGGAAGAGAAGTATTGGCACCAACACTCTCGTATGCAATGGTTAAAGGATGGAGACTGAAACACCAATTTCTTCCATGCTACTACTGTCAATAGGAGATGACATAACCAAATCTTGGCCCTTAAAGATAATGGAACCTGGTTGCATTCACAAAATGACATTGAGGTACATATTCAATCTTACTTTCAATCTATTTATAAAGCTGAACCTATTACGAATGAAGAGGATGAACTTTCCCGCGTTTGGCCTTCTGTCCCTTCTGAACTTAATGAATTACTACTCAAACCTGTTTCTATGTATGAACTCAAAAGGGCCGTCTTCAGTTTTGGAGGTTTAAAGGCCCCTGGGCCTAATAGATTTCTCGCCCTTTTTTACCAACGATTTTGGAATATTCTTAAGGATGACCTCTTTCATGTTGTCAATCAATTTTTTAGGACTAAATTCTTGCTTAAGCAGTTCAATCAGACCAATTTAGTCCTGATTCCCAAAAACCCGCATCCAAAATCTCTTAATTAATATCGGCCCATTAGCTTATGTAATGTAAGCTGCAAGATCATTTCTAAAATCATTGTTCACAAAATGAAACCCTTTCTACCTGTATTAGTTAACCACTGCCAATCTGCCTTTGTTCAAGGCAGAGATATTCAAGATAATATATTAATTGTTCATAAATTTCTTAATTTCATCAAATGTCCTTGTGCTGTTAAAAATGCCAAGATGGCTATTAAATTGGATATTTCTAAGGCATATGATCGTGTTAACTGGAGTTTTCTCCAATCTGTGTTAATTAAAAAGGGATTCCACTGTGATATTGTGCATCTACTAATGCAATGTGTCACTATTGTTTCCTACTCTATTATAGTTAATGGTTCACCGACCTCTTATTTTATTCCATCTACAGGCCTCAGACAACGCCGAACTCCTATATCCCCTATCTCTTTATATTTATTACTAATGCTTTTGTTGCGTTCCTCAAGGAAGCATATGAAACTCTATTGGTTCAGAGAGTCAAGCTTCCACTGAGATGTCCCCCATTATTGGCTCTTTTATTTGCTGATGACACTTTCCTATGCTTAAATGCCTCTCTATATCTGCCAAACAACTCCTCACCAGGTTTCAGGATGCTTCGGGCCAGGTATTCAATTTTGCGAAATCTGCCATCATTTTTGGAATATTTGTGCCTTCTACAGCTAGAAATCAAATCCTTCAGTATCTGCAAATGAAATAACTTGGTATTGGTGATAAATATTTAGGTCTATCAGTATTATGGGGGCACAAGAATAGGGACACCTTTCAGTATATTTTGGAGAAATTAAGAATGAAGGTTGATAACTAGGGCCATACTTTTCTTTCATCACAGGGCGGTAGAGAAACTATGATCAGGTCAGTGCTTACTCTAATACCTACTTATCTTTTATCATGCTTTTTGCTGCCCTGTGTCATCAGATTAATTCCATTTTGTCTCGGTTTTGGAGACAACAAAATTTAGATATGAGAAAACTTTGTCTTGATAGTTGGGAAGTGCTATCTAAACCAAAAAGCTTAGGAGGGTAGTATCTATGAATTTAATTTGGCCCTCCTAGGAAATTATTATCCAACCCAAATTCTCTTTGGGTACGGCCTATTAAAGCCCTTTATTTCCCTCATACAACTTTTTGGGATGCCAAACTAGGATATAGAGCATCATGGGGTTGGCGTAGCTTGCTAGCTGCTAGGCCTATTTTAGAGAAAGAAGCCAGTTAGACAGATAAATAATGGTCAATCAACTTTTTTGTGGGATCAGCCATGGATTCCCTCATTACCATCTAGACCTTTTAATTGTAATGTTAACTAGGCAGCAGATATCCTCACTAATGAGGAATGGGAGTGGTCCCTTATCTCGTCATATTTGACCCTGGCTGAGTTATCAGCTATAAGGGTCACCCCCCATTGGGAATTCTCAGCTCCAAGATAGGTGGATTTGGATTCATAATAAGTTTGGAAATTTTACGGTAAAGTCAGCGTATTACTTAGTTCGTAATGCCAGTCAATCTTTGGTTTCCAGTGCTTCCTCCTCTAATGGTAATGATATTGCATTTTGGAAATTTATTTGGCATATTTCTATTCCTCCAAAGATAAAGATCCTTTTATGGAAAGCTTTGCGAAATAAACAACCCGTGACGGTTGTACTCAAAGAGAGGGGCTTAAGCAACCTTGATCGTTGCCCTTTTGTTGGAAGAATTGTGAAACGGTTGAACACATCTTCTCTTATGCCCAACGGTTGAACACATCACTCCATTAGTAGATGCATCAATACTACAGTATCGACCTGATGTTCCTCCCAATATTTTTCTTTACTCAATTGGTGGAAAAGTTGAATTGACAGATGGAAGGCAAAACCCCAAGATGCAGCGTGGACTCGTATTGGCTTCTTAATGTGGATTATTTAGCTGGCTAGAAACTCCATTATTTTTCAAAGGAAGCCTTTTAATACTACTGAAGTCGCAATTCAACGAGACAGTTTAGCTGATGACTTTTATAATTCAGCTGCAATTAGAACTCCTTTAATGAACTTTGTTATTCTGGTGCAGGAGGAGGATATCTATCCAAATAAGTCACGCCCTATGTTTGTTGCCACCGAGTTTGATTCTGCATCAAAAAGGGCAGCAATGGCTATTATTATCTTAAATAGAAACAAAAGCATAATTGACGGGCTCACTTGCTTTAAACCAGCTCCTTCACTTTTGCATGCTCAAGCTCAAGCTTTGTTGTTAGCCTTGAAATTGGCTTCTCAGTTCTCTCTTTCTAACATTTATTTATTTTCTGATTGGAAAGCATGTATACATTATATACAGGATCAGGAGGGTTCTTCCCCTTGGGAAGCTTTTGGTCTTATTTCTCAAGCAAAAGAAAGACCTTCTTATCAGTCTTTGGCAGAAATCAGAGCTGTTAGCAAGGCTAACAACAAGCCTGCTATAGGTTAGTTAATGCCCTTACTGAAGGAAGTCTATTTGCTTGGGTTTCTAACCGTCCCTCTGATCCACCTTTTCTTGTAAACTTTAGTTTTTGCCCTTGGTCTAATGTTTTTAAAATCGGTCAATAAATCGATCAATTGACGGATTTACAGATCAATCGATCTGCTTTAACTAATCTAATAATAAATAAAATTTTAAAAATATGGTTAAAATGATTTCAAAAAATATTATCACAATAATTTTAAAAATAAAAAATATTAAAAATAGATCTAAATATATTTAAAATGCTTAAAAATATAAAAATTAAATCGAATATAATCAAATTGATCATCAATTTGATTTTTAATTTGTCGATTTGACTGACCGATCTGGTCTAATTTTCAAAAACACTTGTTAATATATTTGCATTTACTTTTGACAAAAAAAAAAAGTTCAAAAAAGAAAAGGATACTTCTAGAAAATTATCTGTAAACTAATTAACTATTGCAGAGTCTTGAATGAGTCCAAGTTTCTTCCAGGACAATTTATGATGGACACTTTAGTTGGCCTTTTAACTTTCCAGTTAATGCAAGTTTCTTTGGATATCAAAAAAAAAAAAAAAAATTGAAGGACCACTTTGACTTACTATTAATCTTGTAGCAACGTGGAGCAGAGCCATTATGTTAGAAAATTCGTCAGAGTTCATCGTGACGTTCCTCTTTCTCTCTTCCTTTGTTTTCTAATTTATTATAGTGTAAAAATATGAAGTAAGATGTATTAAATTACATATTTGTTGAAACATAAATCATCTTCAATTTGAATCACAAGACATGGAATCAATTTAATCCTTCATCTTCAACCCAACAAATTTGGCTAGAAAATGGATATGATAATTGTCATAACAAGACATGGAATTCACATGAATATGTCGGGTATGGCAAATGGACAATGATTATTTATATTAGAACTTGCGAATCTTCAACTGCCGGATCTCCGCTGTTTTGCTTGACTCAATAGCGGGGATTTAATTAACGTAGTGTACCAAAATCTGTGCATAAAAATTATTTTATGTATCTCTCAAAAATAAATTATAGGTAAATTTCTCAATTATCAATTTATCATTGATTAAATTGAGATAGAGACTCAGTAATTACACGATTAATATGCTGCTAGTTAAACACTATCTTTAGTGAAATAACTAAGAGGTTGCCAGTGATACCCAATTTATTAGTTCTTTAGTGAGCTAGCTAGTTAAGTCAGATTACATACTAATTTGAAACGTGTCATAAAAAAAAAAAAAACTAAAGCTATGTTTGTTTCACGAAAAATATTTTTCATATTATTTTTCTATTTGATGTATTTAAGAAAATTAATTAAAGAAAAATATTTTATTAATAAAAAAGAAAATTAACTTATATTTCAAGAAAATAACTTTTCATTTTGAAAACAAAAAGTCATTTTCTGAATTTTAATAAACTAATTTAAATAAAAAAATAATCATATATATATATATATATATATATATATATATATATAGTTGATTATCATTTATTATCGATATCCATCATTCATCATTATTGGTCGGCGATAATCGTTCAAAATAAGTAAAACTCATAAAAATTTTTATTTTTCATAGTAATTTTCTTATATTAAATAATAAATAATTTAAATATATAATATTTATAATCTAAATTTTGTTATAATCTTATAAGTTAAAACAAAATTAGTATTTTTTGTAGTGTATTCTAAATATTTAAAAATATATTTCTAAGAAAAATATTTTTTAAAAAAATAATTTTCCTAAATAATTTTTTTTGGTGAAATAAATGAAGCCTAGACAAGGAAAATTTCTAAATGAAAAGCTTGTAAGTTAGTAATTTAAAAAGTTGTTATAAATGTTAAATGTATTTTGACTCAAGTGGTAAAAAAAAAAATTTTCTTGCAATTTTAAATTTTAATATATTAAAATTTAAAAGACTATGAAAATATAATTTTTAATTAATTTATTAGTTTTGATGTAAATAAATTTATTTAGATAAAATGTTTATTAACATTTTGCTTTTTGTGAATTATTAAAGTTTCCAGATAATGATCTGACTCAAAAGCAGGTTCAGCAATTTTTAGGAATTGCCAACTATCTGAGAGAGTTTGTTCCCCACTACACTAAAGCAGCTCGCCCTTTACAGCTGTATTTAAAAAATGATGCTCCACCTTGGGGAAAAGAACAAACAGAAGCAGTCAAAACTCTCAAAAAGCAGATGCAAAACCTGCCACCACTACGTATCCCATCAACAGGAAAACGAATCTTGCAAACAGATGCAAGTGACCAGTACTGGGGGGCAGTACTCTTAGAAGAAATCAATGGGAAAAAATACGTATGTGCTTATGCAAGTGGAGCCTTTAAGCCATCAGAAGAACACTATCATTCCACCTTTAAAGAAATCCTGGCCGTCAAAAATGGAATTAAAAAATTTGAATTCCATTTGATTGGACATAACTTCCTGGTAATAATGGACTGCTCATCTTTTCCTAAGATGCTTAACTTCAAAGGGAAGCAATTGCCCAACTCTCAATTATTAAGGTGGAAAGACTGGTTCAGTAAGTATTCCTTTGAGGTTCAACATATAAAAGGAGACCACAATCTCATTCCAGATCTACTCTCTCGACCATTCTCATATATCTCCTTTATTGTGAACCAACACTCCTTTCCAGTCATATTCATGGCATCCAGCTCCAGTTCTTTTAATCTCAGTACTACAGAGCTACCTAGCTCTACTACGGTACCAGATACGGTACTATCACTCTCTACAATCCAAAATCACCCTGCATCATCCTCACAAAATGATGCCTCCTTTCTCATGTGTGGACTTCCTTCAGAAATCAAAACTCCTACCACCCATTCAAAAATTCTCCCCATAGCCAAAAAACAGTTGTTCTTGTACCAGTCCTTGCTCCTAAAAACTTATGGACCCATTTTTATGGATATTCTGGGATTTCATCCTACTTATCCTTTTCTTAAGGTCTATATGTTTTTAGATTTTTCAGCTGTATTTACCACTGGATGACGTTGGTCCAAAGAATTTCTTATCTTTCTTTGGTATTTCTGCTGTTTGTACAAAATAGCCATAGAAGTGAGGCCCTACCATTTATGGTCTTATATACAGGAGTTAAAAGACAAACGAAGATCCAATCCTTTCCTTCTCACATTTCTCCAATGGTTCCAGCCTCTCAGTGTATGGGAAAGTACCTTAAGGATCAAGACTCTCAATTGTGAGCCCAACACTTCTCTGAATAAAAGATTGGTTTACATAATCCATAGGTCGTGTTTCATGAGCCTATCTGGTAATCAGGCCCAAATAATGCCCCATATCAGCTTATACAAGGAATCACAGTATTCCTTATGGGGAGATGCTCTAGAACACTTTGAAGATTTTTGGACTTTTCAAAAATACATGTTTGAACAGAATAAGACAGTTCCGAAAGAGATATGGCCAACAGTAAACCAGGAAGCCCCTTGGGATTTTTTACCATCCCAATATCAGAAAAGTCTCAAAACAATTAGTGATCAATGGGGAAAAATTCTCTATCATGAGACTCTAATTGATGACACAACAGGGGATTACTATGAAGCACCTTCCTATTCTCTGGATCCTTTTGATCTAGCATTAAGATGGGAAGCGGACCAAATCACTGAGGCAATTGAATAGCAACAATATGAGAAAGACTATGAGAATATGAATATGTCTCCATCACATGAAAAAAGACACCGGCAAAAGACAGCAGCAAGGAAACGTGGTGGGACCATAACATGTACCTATTGTCTAAAATAACTTTTATGAGTGCTTGTACTATTTACTTTAGTGAGTGCTTGTACTATTTACTTTAGTAAGTGCTTGTAATAGTGTCGCTTTTGTAAAAAGGAGATTCCTTCTTATCCAGAAGGCATCTGCTTTGTTAAAGTTGAGGGATGTTGTCTCCCGAGTTTCCTCTATATAAGGAAACTCTCTTTCAGTTGTAAGATAAGCTGGTTTGGAATAAAAAATCCCTCTTCTCTAAATATGAGTTTCTAAACCTTTCCTCTTATCTCTGATCTATCCTAATACTTCTATTCAAACCCTTATTTTAAGAATGGCTTAACTGTTGTTTCATAAGTCTCATACTAACAGGACTGTGGAGCTGAATGAGAATTTTGGAATAGTGTAGTAAGGCAAGAAAGAGGCTATTTGTCCGCCATAGGCTTGGGGTGCCGCTACAGGACGTTATGCCAGAGGTTTTGCTCCAATGTTGACTGAAGTTCTCTTAGATAATCGTCTGAGGTTGTCACAGTCATACCTGTGTGAGGCTTATGCAATTTATGGTATCAGAGCCTGGTTCTTCATTTTTCTAGGGGGTGAATAGAAAGTAGAAGGAAAAATCAGAGGTAAACTTTCTTATTATGTTAAACTCTAATCCTGAACAGAATACTCCCTATTCTTCTTCTTCTTCTCAACCTATTGAACCTTCTCCTTCTTTTAGAACCGTTCCTTTAACAGTTACTGTTCCTCCTCCTGTAAATTTCAAAAGATCTAATTCTTCTCATATAGATTATCTTTATGAACTTTCTTATATTCCTGATGAAAAGAAAATACAAGAAACTAGCCTACCCTTTCTAAACCCATATGATGCTTTCACTAAACACAAGTCAAGCCTAACCAGAACCATACGTTCCTTAATCAAACCTTCTGTGAAAAGTGTTAAGGAATATGTTCAAGCATCCAGTTTTGACCAGTGTCCTGTACATGCATCTGGTTTAGAACAGTTCATAAATCTGGAGATCCCTTCTGAATTTGTCCAGCAATGGATTACACAGGGATACACTCACATGCATTTCGGAGCAATAAGGTTAGCTGTGAGTTATCATGGCAAAAAGGGACTTCCTGTCTTTGCAAGGATTTCCTTGTTAGATAGGAGGTATCTCCAATATCAACATGTTGTGATTGGGACAGTTGAAACTTCGTTAAATGCTGGAACAGTGATGTTCACATTCTATCCTAATTACAATATGGCCCTTAAAGATCCAAATTTGCTAAGATCATTGCAAGTTCAAATCCAGATAGTAGGAGCACCTCAGGTGTCTTCTTCTACAACAACAACTCTGCACTATCAGATGATCTATAGAGTGCAGAACCATTCAATAGACTTATCTCTTCCTCATGAGGATGAGTCTTTGTTGATCCTAACAGAAACAAATAAGGTTCCTACTTGTATTCACATACCAAGGCAGATCACTCGTGAAAAACTGGTTAAGCTTCTCCCAGAAGCCTGGATTACCAGTTATGAAAAACTACATCAACAAGATTAGCCTATCCAGTCAACGAAACCTATTTACATAAGGAAAGCAGACGAGACTATTGAAACAAGGTTCGAAAGACCTATGCTGCCTTTGGCAGATGAGACTTTATTCACAACTCAGTTAATGATGGATCCTTATGAACCTGAACAAAAAGTTGCTATTGAATACTTCATGCAAGATGGTCAGCCGATATATGCTTTCAGAAGAGATGGTCATTGCTACTGGAGAGGATGTGACTGTGATGACTGTTATGCTGACAGACTAGAAGAGGATGAAGAAGAGACAAGAAGAAAAGAAGAGGATGCTCATAAAGGAATTTCCAAAGAAGATTTGATAATGGAGATCCTTCAGTCGGATGTTTGGGAGAACCTTCAGGCTAGTATGACTATGTGGTGCAATATGGTCCAATTAAACCTAACCCTTCACCTACACCATGTAAACCACAAATACCATCACCATTACCCTGCTATAAAAAAGCTTTAAAATACTTAGCCAAAGAAAAACCTGTTTTACCAAACCTTCCTGAAATCCACATGTATCAACCTCCATCTCCTTCCTTCACATCTGAAGACTTTCCTTCACTTCAAGAACAAACCAACCTGAACACCAATGTCAGACATGCACCATATATTCAAACTCCAACTGGAGTAACCCCTCAAGGACAACCATTGAAGATCTCTTCAGGAGAAGCAGTTCTCAATTGGCAGACTTCGAAAAGTCCTGGAAGAATTTGCTGCCCGAATGACAGGGAGAATGCAAGAATGGTTTTCCGCCTTTGATGAATATTCAAAATTGAGACTGTTACAGTCTCCTGGTGCTTTAGAGTTTTTGGGAATGATCTATGGAGAATTTGGCGGGAAAGCAAATGACTTTGCAGATATTAACAGAAGGGAATATTTCAAAATGAAGTGTTGTTCTCTGTTAAAGTCAGATCTAGACCTCTATTATCAAAAAATGTCAAAGAAGTTTTATCAGTTAAATGGTTAGGCTAGTCCTGATCTTAAGGAAGCCTTCATTACTTCTTTGCCTGAGGTTTTGACCAATTCCATGCACCAGTTAATGCAGAACAAAGAAAGATCCATCAATGATTACTCTTTCGGAGAAATCTATCAGTTAATGATTCAAGGTCTGGAAAAGCTGTGCAATGAACAGACCGTAATCTCTCAAATGATGGATCGACAACGCCAACCTACATTGAAAAAAGCTTACAGAAGGACAGATCTTTTAATTAAATGTCCTAAAGATGCTCACAAGCTTTGTGAATGTGGCGTTAAGAAAAAGAAACATTTCAAGCGGACTCCTACTCCTTCTGATCAAAGGAGACAGAAAAAATGGAGATACTTTAGAAGGAAACGCTTCAGAGGAAAGAAGAAGTCCACTAGATGTTACATTTGTGGACAAAAAGGACATTTTGCTAAACAATGTCCTAATAAGAAACGGCAAGCCTCCAAGTTAATCCAACAGATTCAACTATCTACAAATGTTGATTTAGAAGATGCAGATGTTGAATCTTTATTTTCTCTTGAAGACGAGGCTACAGAAGAAACAGTCTTTGCAATGCAACAAGAATCATAATCCTCTAGCACTGAAGATGATGATGTCTATGGATGTCATGCTATGGTTCCTATTCAAGGATTCTCTGCAGATTGTCCTATTCAGCTTCCTTCTCTCTCTGGTGGAGTTGCAGATTTATTACAAGAAGGACATCCTGTTCCTCTTGCTTATGTTCAGATATTCCCAGAGAAGTATTCTTCGCCTATCAAGGCAATTGCTTTCATTGATACAGGGGCGTATCTTTCCATGATACATCCTAAAGTATTACCTGAAGAATACTGGAAGCCATACAAGAGATATTTTCAGGCAGCAAATGGAGCAATCTTCCATACAAGTCTCATAACTAAAAAGCCCATTACTCTTCAATTCTTTCCGGGCTGTAAGATTCATTGTCCTTTTTTGGGATCCTCTTTACCCAATAAGGATTTAGTTGTGGGCTTTGATCTTTACTGGAAGCTTAAAGATTTAAGAATCCTTCCTACTGGGCTTAAATATAAAGGGTATTTTCAGCCCTTTACTGTGCAAAGTTCCATATTCAAAAAAGAAGCTCATTTGGTCCATTTGGCTAATCTTCCAGTTCAAACTGAACAATTGATCCAAAAACTCCAAGAATGGTGTTGTGCTGAAAATCACAAGTCTTTTCTCCTAAAAAATCCAAATCCTCTGTGGCAGAATTCAGAGTTTTTTATTAGTTTGCCTTTCAAGCTCAATGAAGATGTTAATCTTACTAAGGCAACTCATCCTGGCATGACTCCTGAAGACTTGGCCCTGACTTACCAAGAATGTTCTGAATTGTTAGCCCAAGGCCTTATTGAGCCTACAAATTCTGCATGGGCTTGCCAAGCCTTCTATGTCAACAAGAGATCAGAACAGACACGTGGCAAGAAAAGATTAATTATCGACTATCAACCATTAAATCATTTTCTCAAAGATGATAAGTTTCCTTTGCCAAAAATATCATCTCTGTTCATTCACGTGGCTAAAGCTCAAATCTTTTCAAAATTTGATCTCAAAGCAGGATTCTGGCAATTAGGGATAATTCCAAGTGACCGAGAAAAGACAGCTTTCTGTCTTCCCAATTGCCATTATCAATGGACAGTAATGTCTTTCGATCTAAAGGTGGCCCCTTCTCTTTTCCAAAAGACAATGATCAAAATTTATGAGCCACTTCTCCATAGTGCCCTTATCTATATTGATGATGTGTTACTTTTTTCTGATGATATGACAAGACATCACCAATTATTACAACAGTTTATGAAGATTACTCAGACACATGGAATAATGTTGTCCTCAAAGAAGATGCATGTGACTAAAGATCAGATTGAATTTCTGGAAATGATATTTAAAAATGTAAAACTCTATTTAAAACATTTTTTTTAAAAAAAATCTTTTATTGATTTTCGACAAATTTTTTTAAAAAATGCCATGAGACCGGATAATAATAATAATAATAATAATAATAATAATAATAATAATAATAATAATAATGAATTGTCACATGAGTTGCTCGCTATTTTATTAAAACCCTTTTTTGACTTTGCGATAAGCCCATCTCAATTGTCGAAAGGCCTGTGTAATTATCACCGGCAACACTCCATCTTTACTTGAAGTGCTGCCTGGTAAAATAGAAGACTTATGCACTTTAAAATGTAAATCTTTTTCAATTTTGATAAAATTGATTAATTTTTTAAATTTTAATAAAATTAGTTAAAATTAATAAAATTTTAATAAATATAGTCAAAATTCGAATTGATCAAAATGAAATGATATATTACGTAACGCAACAAATTAACTGACATAATTTTTTATAAAAAAAATTATAAAATCAGGTTATATTGTTAACATCATTAACATTATTTTAACGTGACAGATTAGTTTATTTTGATAAATTTGAATTTTAGTTACATTTGTCAAAAGTTTATTAGTTTTGATCAATTTTATCAAAGTTAAAAGAATTATTTAACTTTTTTAAAATTCAAAAAAAAAAATTGAATTTCAAGATCAATAAGTCAAAATAGAAATAGTTAATTAATCAGAATAGATATTCGGGTTTTTCTTTTCATGAATGATCACCGATTAAAATGCCAACTCAAATTTGATTTCATTAGCAAATGGATATCAAATCAAATATTCTTTAAAAAAAAAACACCTAATCGAACATAATTTAGCTGGTTCCCTCAGTTTTATGGGGGCAGAAACTCTTGAGTTTAATTTTTTTATTCACTATTCACTATTATTGTCACTGATTCCATTAATTTAGTAAGATTTATTGAAAGGAGAGTCCATAAAGCTGAATCAACCTATTAAATTTACTATAAAAATAATAAAAATAAAAAATATAGCCATCCCATGAAAACTTTTGTTGGCTAATTTTAAGAAAAATATATAAATTATTTTATGCATGGTGAATTATATCTCAACAATGAGTAGTTGCTTATATGGTCACCGAAACTATTCAGGGTTAAAATTAAGCTTTTTTTATTTTTATTTTTTTTTTGAGATAAGGGCTGAAATTAAACTTTGTCCTGTTGGCGCGAGCAAATGCTTGAATAATTGGATTTTCCATTGAACAATAAGGTAGCTTTCCTTCTATGTGATAAACTTCTCATTCCTGTCAGATTTTCTCAGAAAAATTCGAAGTATTCACCTTTGATGTCACTTTCTCTATTGATTTACCTTTATCAACAGTCAAGCTGCTTCTGCTATTTGTTCAACCTTTAGCATAGAGATCAAATGTTATATATATATATATATATATATATATATATATATATATATATATATATATATATATATATATAAAGAAATATATAAAAAACAGAAAAAG
>CATIWR010385075.1:0-10927 GCA_949677035.1 Omphalea diandra
AAAATCCCCCCCCCCCCCCCCCCTCCTCTTGCATGACTTAGCAAATTTCTAAACCTACACCAACAATGGAGTTTCAAGATATCGAGATCCTTGAAAGGGTAACTGAGCAGCCAACTTCCATCAAACGCATGAAAACAAACAACGAATAGACTATGAGCATGCGTGCAAAGAAAAAAAGAATACTAATTAACAAAATCCACGAAAAGAAGAAAAGAGTTAAGGAGGTGGATAGGGATTCAAAGTAAACCTGTAGGCGTTTGCGGGCATTGTTAGAAATAGCAGTGAGAACACCCCACACATTGGTGTCTGGGTTAGTGAGCGGCTGAGAAGAGATCTTAGACGCCACTGATAGGATAAAATCCATGGGGCTCAAAGGCTTGTTTGTTGATGCATCTTCAGCGTTTGGGCTAGGTGTCGGCGAGACTGGACCTGGAATACGTTTTGAACCAAACGGAGTCATTTCTGAATTATCGTCATCTACAGCCATAGTAGAGAGGAATGTGCTTAAGAAAAAATGGCGGGTATTTTGAAACCCTAGTGCCTAGTGTGCTTCTGTTACTTTTTGCGTATGATGTGAAAGTGTTTAAGCGAGGATAGTGACGTAAGTTCATATCACAAGGAGGCTTTCATCGGAAGATTTGCCATTCGTTGTCTCCGATCATTAATATGCAATGTGTACAAAGAGCACTTTATTTATTGGGCCTTATATCCAGTCTAATAAACCGGCCATTTTGGGCCAACATCAACCTTCATTTTTTTTTTATTAGAAATAATTCAAGCCTTGTGTACCAATCCGACTGTGGCATCAAACCAGATATTGTCAAGTGGGGTTAATTCTTCTATATTTTTTTTGTTGTTTTTCTTTTACACGCCGGGATTGCAAGTAATTACCTGATGAAACAAAGTTAAGTTTAAATGCCCGCTTATAGACCAGCTTACCCAGCTATAACAACTGCATTTCAGCAGAAAAACAATTCGACAAGCACCACATTGGAGCAGAAAAAACACCAGAACCACGAACATTGCTATCCGATTAATGTTAATCCAAGAAAAATATTGCAATATACTACATAGGTCTCATACCGTCACAAATTCAAAAAAAAAAAAAAAAAAAAAACCTAATCAGTGTTAGTGTTATAAAATAAGAGACTTCATTTCAAATGTTACATATCTGGATTAATCTAACTGCTGTTGTACATTAAACTGCAGGTAACATCACCAGTCTCACTTTTCTCTTGATATTCAATACTAAAAATCAATGCCAAAAACATGTGAGCTCCTTGTTGCAATACTATCCAACCAGGAATTCTCAGATGCAGCTAGCCAGCAAGTGGATTAGCGTGTATTGTCACTCTATTGATCCTTATCTCTGCAAGAGGTCGATCACCTGGTCCTGTTTGAGTCTGCACAAAACCATAAAGCAGTCAATAATGATATTATTTGGTACAAGAAGGCAAAGCTGATACTCATGTCAATGGAAAATATCAGAGAACGTTTCTATACATCCATGAATATTCCTGTCTCAAGATTAAAAGAGGAAAAAAAAGCTCGAGCACCTTGTAGTAGGATTACCACTTATGAAAGTAGATAACCAATTAAGAACGAAACCAGTAGAGCGAACTCGAGCATAAAAATGACTATATAGGCAAATACACACACAAATGAGAGATCAAACATATACCAATGTTTAAGCCTAAGCCTCACCCATATTGTACCTCCAAAGAGAATTACAAATACAATTGGCAAAAACTAGAACAGCATACCTTCTCCATGAGATCAAGGACTTCAAAGCCATGGATTACTCTGCCAAATACAGTGTATAGTCCATTGAGGTGGGGTTGCTTTGCATAAGTTATAAAAAACTGGCTTCCATTAGTATTAGGCCCACTATTGGCCATTGATAGTATACCCCTCGCATTATGCTGGAAAGGATAAATATTGCATTAGCATTACCAATGTTGCACTAACATCATTGGAACATGTACTAGTCTAAATTTATCATAATCATTAGCAACAATGTAGAATACATCAAAGAATAGAAAAAACAATAAGCCTCCAGATTTTAATGTCTCTAGCCCCGATATCAATCACAATATTAGGCAAGTACCGCCAGCATGATGGACAAGACTTCCAACAATGAGAAGGAGAATGATCACTTGGACCTCTCTATCAAACACATGCTCATTGACTCGAGACTCATTAAATTCAATGACCTTCCTAAATGCTTAGACTTGGTTAGCAGGGTTTCCAAAAGAATACAAGATCATCTCAAAGTGAAGGAGAAGAAAAATTGAACTACAAAACAAAAAAAGGAAGAAGGGAAGGGGCAGGGAACATAGAGTACAAAGCATAAATAAATTGAGATTAGAGAAGACATGGAAAATCTTATAATAGTAATAAAAAACTTGCAAAAATATCAGTGTAAATACCTTAAGAGACTCTCTGATCTCATCATTGAACTTCTTGCCCCATATACTGGTCCCTCCTTTGCCTGTACCAGTTGGGTCTCCACCTTGAATCATGAAACCTTTAATATTTCGGTGAAATATGGTTCCATCATAATAACCGCTAGCACATAGTGCCAAAAAATTCTGCAGTCAAAAAGCCATGACAAGTGATGGAAATAGTAGTTTAATTTTGTATGGTATAAAATGGTGAAATAGAAGTCTGCGAGTGGTGCAAGACACTTGGATCTCCTTGCCCCATATTGTAGGAACACACAATTCCAGACATCAGGCATCCCACATACTTATTGATTTATCATAGACAAGCAAAGATTAGAGTGAAAAAACTGAAGTTGCAGATGCTGGTAAGAAAACTCGGTAAAGGCTAAAATAATACTCATTTTGATTACAAAAAGCCCAAAAGTATTGCATAATAAGAAGCAATAAATTGCGCAGAACTTTGTTGCCTCTCAAGATAAATTTGAGTATTTATCCCACAATTCTCCAATAATAGGATTTTGACAGTTTTACTAACATAGTTTGGAGACATTACTTCGCATCAGACGCCAAAAAATCCACTGAATAGTGTACTAGGTCTTCAACGGGTTTATTGAAGAGTGCAAACAGGCAGTTGTAAAGAAAATTATTTCGAATGAAATTCTAATTTAAATCCCTAACATGCACATAATTAAGCTTAAGCTCGATTCCTTGAGTTTACAGTAAATGAATTAAACCAACATATTAATTTCCCAGGAAATCTTAGAAGAAATAGATAGAGAGAATATTTATTAAGGAAGGGGTTGTAACCTCGGCCGCTTTGGGAACCTCGTCGCAAGCTATCTCGCACTTGATATCACCGAGATTGGTGTGTAGTGTAACTGACTGTTTAGAAAACGGGAAGAAAACTGGTTTGTTAATTTGAGTAACGTTGTTGAGGTGTTTGATGAAATTATACAAAGGAAACTGGAACTGACCATCTGCTGGCGTGACTTTGCTGAGGCTGCACTCTAGGTCAGGAGAAGAAAGAGAAGCCCCCCTCGCAATTCACAACTTTTGCGGCGCGCGTTCAAGACTGTGATTGAAGAGGGCAATGGAACGACGTCCAAAAATGTTCATCTCCTTTTTTAAATAATTTTACGAGACAAATAATGATAAAAACACTGAACAACAGTATCTCTCCTTTAATGCGTGGAAACCATAAATTAAATTTTTACGTGTTGGTGTCGTTCAAACTTTAAAAATTATTAATATAATTAAAAGAGTAAAATTGAGGATAATATTAATTTAATTTATATGTTTATAGATAATTTTTAATGAAATTTATATTAAAAAATGCTAGAATTTATTTAAAATATTTTTATATTTATAAATTTCATGATTCTGAATTATTATCTTATTATTAATTTTGATCAATATATAACTTGAAGTAACATCATATTTAATTTTATAATTTTAACTTATTTTAATAATTTTAAAATTTAAATTAGAATCACATTAATACTAAATTTTAGATTTAAATTATTATTATGCATTATAAATAAATTTTATGTATTTATGTGTAAAACAAACACTAATTCTAAATATTTTAGAATCACTAAATAGTTTCCTGCCAAATAAAAAACTAAATTGGGCATTTGGCTGTTCAGAAGTCGACGTCCTTAACAGAGTGCTGGCCTTGCGAATTATTAACATGCAAATTATTTTAGAACATGTTCGTTTCCTTTGGGAACTTATAGCAGGGAGATTGGAACCTATGGTTTAATCCAGAGAAGCTTGAGAACATTTCACATTTCGCAACACTGAAGCTTTTAGATAATTTTATCATATTAGCATATGCAATTTCAGTTTAACGACAATTTTACAAGAGCCTACATTAAGCTTTCTTTGCTTTGAGCTCTTTTGCAAGGATTTACCTATGATGAGATGGCAAGTTTAATGCTAAGCCATCAAATTCTGATAAATACCTCAAATTGTGGAGAGACAGGATAAATCAAAAGGAGAGAATGAACCAAAGAGAGATCCATATAGTTTGGAATCCCACAAAATTAAATACACGCAAGTACCAAAAATATAAGTATAGAATACAAGCTTGAACAAATTTATGTTATCCATCCTCCAGCATCTCTCTGTGCACATGCATACATGATGTGCTGCAGTACCTGTAATTATACCTATGAAATGGAATTTTCCCAGCCAATGATGCATTACAACAGGAGCAGTTTATCTCAGTTGCTAATCCACTTTTTGGTCGTTCCATGTTAACAGCACTGGTTGTGCCACTGCCTTGGGCACGCACTGCTGCAGCCATTCTCCTCTCTGCAGCAGCTGCTCTCTTTTCCCTTTCAGCAGCTTGCGCCCTCTTCAATTCTTCCTGAATCAGAAGAAAAGAAAAACCAAAAAAAGGGAGGAAAATTCAATACTGCAACTGCAAATCTTGAAATAGTGTTAAACAGATACTCCTCATCAACAATGATTCCCATATCGAGATTCTCAACCCATGACCAGCTTGAACCCCTAGTATCCCCCATTAAAAGTTATAATTCAGAAGAACAAGAAGAGGAAGAAAACCTAACTTCTTTAGATATTTGTGATTCTCCTCCAGGTTGAGACTGTCCCTTGATAGCTGACCGTGGCATGGCTTGATTCTCTACAGATATGCTGCCCTTCTGGGACCCAGCAGTCTGAGCCTTCAATCATGTTGCAGAAGTGTTGAAAACAGAATGTTACAAGAAGGCACAAACCAACTGATGATAAACAAGTCATCACTCATTTCAAGTCCCAAATTTTCTTATACAGAAAAGGGACATGAAGCATGGTTCAGAAGGATAATAAATTTTTTTTGGAGTCATCAGATTCAGGCAATGCAGATACCATAGAGACATAATTTTTAAGATCAAAAAATGTTGAATCACCTATATCATTCTAGAGCTTCTAAAGTACAACATAAGTTAGGTCACTGACATGGTTTTAGTTTTCTGATAATTTCATATGTTATAGATGAGGAAATGCCTACTGCCATTCTCAAATTTCAACATTGAAATTTTTTTATTAAAAGCAATGCAGCATTGAACAACCAACATAAATAAGCCACTGATAAAAGAAACTAGATAAATACTAAAAGACCAACAAATTAAATAACATGCCTGAACCTTTTCTCTAGCTTTACGTAGTTTCTTTAATTCCTTTGCTCTGGCTTTCTTCTTGGCATCTTTCTCCACCTGAAAATCATAAAGACAAATCACTAATTATAGCTCAAGTAGAATTCTAAACCATATTTTCAAGAACCAGATTTTCAAGAAAAACAATCACGAAAGAAATGCTTCTAAGCAAGATTATTGCTTTTATGAAATACCTAACAATAAATATAGCTCTTATAACTTCATGACATTCATGCCAAGCAAGGTTTATGGTTTTGCAGAACAATACAAAAGCAATATCAGAAATGGCGTCCAAAAGCTTGGACCAATTGTACTGTACTAAAATGAATTTAGATAGAGCCTTAATGATGTGTTCTTTCTTCC
This sequence comes from Omphalea diandra, assembly GCA_949677035.1. Classification (NCBI taxonomy): domain Eukaryota; kingdom Viridiplantae; phylum Streptophyta; class Magnoliopsida; order Malpighiales; family Euphorbiaceae; genus Omphalea; species Omphalea diandra. The sequence continues at coordinate 5,966 of CATIWR010385075.1, forward strand.
AAAATAATAATACTCCAATCCAATATTCGTAGCTCGTCTCAACTTTCCAAGGGATGCAAAATAGAAAGAAAATAAATGGTTAAATTCACCCCCCAGGGGACAAATCCTACTTTGTTCTGATTAAATATTCCACCTACTTAATACATAAAAGGATCAATTAGTAAACTCATTATACTTTTGCTCATGGTCTTTTTATGGAGCATCCAAAAAGGAGCAATGAACTCTTTTGGGAAAGAGGGAACAATGCTATTACTGGGACACATTTGATGGATATCAGCTGAACTAGGTAAAAGAAACAAGTACAGAAAAATGAAAAAAAAAAAAAGATGAAGGAAACAAGGAGTAGTACAACCTGCTTAGCAGCTTGAGATTCCTCCATTTCCTTTGTCAATGCGCTAGGTACCTTAGCAGCATGCCAATCCCACTTATCAAGATTTGAGGCCATAAAGCGTCTGAAAGTATTCCTGACTTCCTTCTCATTTGCCAGCATATACGGGGTCTTCCCTCTTTCATCCTTAACACAAGGATCTAAACCCTGTTCCAGGAGTTCCAATACCTTACAAGCGTCACCACATTTTGCTGCTTCATGCAAAGGTGTTGTTACACTGATCACATTGCTTTCTCCATCACTTGAGATAAACTGATAATCAGAGTCTTTGTGACTTGAAGAAGCCTCAGTAATTTCCCCACAGTTACTGCAATTTGCCAAGTCCTCTTTTCTAGAGTCTGAAATGCCATCAACAATAGTGGATTCAATCAACACAGAGTCATCCTTTGTGGCTGCTGGAATTTCCTTCTCATCGACTTCATAGGCAACTTGTGTCAATTGGTTATATACACGCCGAGCTTCTTTGAATGTAGGTCTTCGAACATTCAATGCTATATTCCTAACAAAACAATGTTGATGACTAACATATGGTTTATCTCCATCAGAGAGTAGTTGACGATTGCTTGAAGGAGCATAAATAAAAACACAGGTGGAAGCATCAAAATATGGCTTCCAAGCAGCAAGCAGTTCTTGAATATCCTGCAGCATTGGTGGGTGAATGACAATTAACCTTCAAAAAATATTCACTTACAAATTTCTTATTGTGGTTCCATGTGAATGATTGTGCGAGCCAAAACTTTTGAATTAATGGATAAACAAACTATCATGAATTTCAATGCCATATCTCTTCATATTGGGACATTTAAGTGGTCTAGATTTTATTCCAACATGCACTTAATTTGCAAAACACCATTTTTGGGTTTCATGCAAACATTTGGTCTTCTCTTTATAAAAGCTCATTAAAAGTAAAAGCCAAATTATTGTTATGCATGCTCAAATTAGAAGGGCAACAGTTCAAACACAGATTCAACAAAACTCAATTATTCTAAAATAATGGCAGTAAAAGATCAGCTATTGGATACCTTCTTTAAAGCCAGTTCATTATACCGACGAAGTGAAGCTCCAGCAGAATGTGGAGCCCTGCCACTCGCATCTTTAGACGACTGTTTTTTACCAGCTTTGGCCCTTACAACGTATCTGAATCAAAAGAAGTTTAACATTTTAGGAATATATATATGCACTTTTGTGGACTTATTGTTCTCCTCAAAAGAAGAAAGTTGAAATAATAACTCTCACAGCAGGTTTGGTTAAGTTTCTTTTTCCCCCTTACATTCTGGTACTAGAGAAAATGAGGTAGAACGGAAGCTAAAACCAAAAAACAATATGTAAAGTCAAAAGTGCATACAATACAAACCAAAATATATTAACCTGTGGAAAGTTTTATGAGCCACAACTGCATTACCATCAAATACACAACCAGCAAAGTGCCCCCCACTTGATAGCAATACAATCCTCAAATGTGTCTTATCCCTGGGCTCATGAATCAGAAAGTTCAATCTTTCAACTACTTCACTCTCTCTCAGGCATCGCATATGCCCATCATAGTCAAAAGAAACTTTATCGTTCTCATAAGAAACAGTTTCAAACTCATTCAAAAGCAGACACTTCCACAGTGAAACAACCTCTCCTGTGTGAAGACAGAAAAACAGCTTCTGCTTGGTACTTTCAGTTGATCCATTTTGCACATAATCACGAGGTGCAGATCCTTTATCAGCTTCATCTTCTGACCCTGATATACTTGATATATCATAATCTTTGAAAGAATCAGAAGTTAAGTCATCTATATCTTCCTCATTCATAATATCCTTCCCCGCAATGCTTAGCTTAACCTGTATAATCATGAAATTTACCAGCAACGAAATCAAAACAAAAATCTATAATGAATAAATGAAAAGAAATATGACATCAATGACAACTATTTCCATCATAGAGAACTAAACTTAATCTCAATATCCTCACTATCATCAATAAGAAAACCCTTAAACTTATTATTCAGAAACTTATTCAAAAAATACTGTAATGAAACGACAATAGTAGTTTGTTGCTCAATATTTGACCAATTAGGATGGTTCAATTCCTATAGAAACTATCACTTAAATACCCCTAAAGGTGGATAGGACTAATCAGAGCAAAAAGGGTTTTTTCATGAGATGGGAAATGAAATTATTTCCCCCACAGGAAGTGAATAAGTGGTTGTCTGATAATAAGCAAGGAAAATCTGTCTTCGCTTGGGTTATGGACGCATCCCTAACACCACGGACCTGGATCCCAATTGAATAATTCTGGAGTGCCCCAGCCACGCCCCCCCCCCCAACCTCCTGCCAACTAATACCAATGAGTATTAGCAAATGGTATTGATCAACTTAATACTTGCAAACACATTCAAGTATTACAGAATGACCCCTCAAAATTAAACTAAGCAATTCAATCAAAAACAGCCCATAAGCAATTGAAAGAAAAGAGGGAAATTAATTGACCTCCATTCACATATTGTCTGTTAATTCATCGAACAACGTCAATTTTGAAAAGACAGCCTATCAAACCATTGGACATACAAGATGCAAGGGCGGCATCGCATAAAAACATCAACTTTGCTAACGAATTTAGTATTATATAAGACATCGGAAATGAAAAAGAAACCAAGAAAAGCAATGAGACAAGATATATTTACGTTAATTCGATGAGTATCGGATTTGAAATGGTACCGCTGGTCCTGAAGCGACTCGAATTCGGCCTTGCAGGTGTTGCAGGTCCATCTAATCACTGCGGTGCCGTTTTTGGAACTCTTCTCTTCGTTCTTATCAATCTCTTCTAGGGTTTCAACTACGGTGGGATTAAATTTCTCAAAGGTGTCGGATACTGAAGATGCGAAAGGAGACAGTAGGCGACATGCGTCGAAGAAGTTGGCTGGGACGTCGAAGATGGAGCGATATCGTTTCTCTGCTGGAAATGAAGCTGTCTTTGTGGTTGTGCTGGTAGTGGTAGCAGTGACTAGACGGCTTTCGGCGGCCATGAACGTTTACTACTCGAGTGATGAGTTCCTCTGCGTGTTTCGAATAGTCGAGTTGAAGCCGTTTTGACTTTTTCTCAAAACAGAGAACAGATGCCAATCGGAGCAGTAAATTTTGAAATTCGTCAGTAATCGAGTCATTATTAGGGATTAAAAATTAAATTATTGAAAAATATTAAATTAATGAATTAACCAAATAAACTTCAATTAAATTATATGATTTTGCGAAAATTTTAAAAATTTTAAAAAATTTACACTGATTTAACTTAGACTATAAAATTAATTTTTTAAAAAAATTTTTGAAATATAGAATTAAATAGTCCTAAAAATATAATTAAATACGAAATTAATCTTGATCTTAATTGATTTGAAACTTTTTAAATTTATTTATTTAAAAATAAATTTCATCTTACTGCAGTGTTTGAAACTCCTATTTCTAAAATAGAAGAATATTTTTTAAATAAGCAATTACATAACCCATTATCTTTTTTCATTGGTTTTTATTTCCTACCAAACACTATCCAATAATTATTTCTTTACCAGGCCTTTAATTAACAAATTGATCAAAGTCTTAATCAACAATTTCATGCAAAGGGCTGCATCATCAAAGAAAATTATATTAGAAGAATGTGCATTGTCATATTTTTTTTTTCTTCACCTTATAAATTTTCTATCAAAATTCTCAATATCAAAAAATATCCAAATTTAAACTTCACAAAAATCTGTGTCTTCCATTTCATTTATTCTCTTCTATTACCACTGTTGTCCATGTTTCTATCCATTTTGGACAATTCATAAGTTACAGAAATTCATTAAAGAAAAAGCTTATTGACCATAACAGGTGCATCGAGATAATCCCATTTTTCTTCAAATCCAAGTTTTTTATATTCAAAACCCAAATCTATATTTTGTATAATACTGATAGTGTAAAAGAGAGGGATATTGGTTACATGGTTGGTTTAAGTGAACTAAGAAGAGCAAAGACATGGGATTCATAACAAAAAAAAAATGGAAAAATCAATTTTGCCATAAAAGATACTGCATTTTAGGTTGCTTGATTCTTCTATTATTCTTACTGTTTTTAGTGATTTGAAGATGAATTGAATCGGCTATTATTCTTACTGTTTTTAATGATTTGAAGATGAATATAAAGCGGAATTTAGTTCGCTAGGAAGAGAGAAAAATATTATTCCTAGAAATAGTTCAGTAGCTAAAATTATTTATTCTAATGAAGAGTCTGATTTGTTGAACACAATTCATAATGTTTTTTTTTAGGTTGCGTTAATCTCACTGATTTGAAGGTTTGAAAAAAAATGATATTTTATGGTTTTCTTGTAATTTGGGCAATAAAGAAGTTATCCGATTATGAAAATAAGGAGGAGAAATGATTTCAACTATTGTTAGATTGTGAGGGTTTGAAGGTTAGAGTTATCTCAAAATATTGAATGTATTTACCCTTGTCTGAGGAAAAATAAGAAATAAAAAATAATGTTGAAAAATTATAAAAATTGTAAATTTTTATTATTTGAGAATGAAAAAAAAGATGTAAGAAAAATATTTTTTT
>CATIWR010385105.1:0-22410 GCA_949677035.1 Omphalea diandra
TTTCTTAACATTTATAAATGGTATTTAAGCCCCTATATGGTTACTAATAGGAAAAAAACAGATGATTTTTGGTTAAACTTTATGAGATTTATTCTCTTCTTGAATTCTTGAGTGGACTTGATGAGATTGTTGAGTGAGCTTGATAATTTCACAAAATTAGTTTAATCTAGGTTTTGAATTACTTGGTTAATTTAGGATTGAGATTAACATAACTTAAATAATATATTCTAGGTTGCTAAAAACAAGTTTTATAGAGATCTAGTTTAAATTTAAGGATTTATCTTCTTCTTAATCTTTGAATTATACTTGGGATTATACTTCATGCATCATGGTATAAGACTCATCATGCATATCCGCACACATCATACGTTAGAATCATCCATAATCATCTAAGATGGTAATTATGACCATAATCATTGGCTAACTTAAACAAGACATCTACACAAAGACAATAACAAGTTAGTAATTAAAAGAAACATGAGACAAGCTAAAAGAACATAAAGCATAATAAAGAAATATAACTCATATTACCATCTCTCCTATGCAAAGGTGCCTAAGTATGAATCTATATCTTTAATAACATATGCCAACATCATATGAAACATTTAACAATACCAAATAAACACAAAGACGTAAGTTATGAAGTGTGAAGAAATATAAACATGAACATGCAAGCAGTTGGAGAATTTCCAATAGCCTAAGGAAAAAGACATCATAAAAGGGATCTAAGGATTGATGAATCCTCTCCTTATGTAGCCCTTAAAGAGTTTGGCATCCATTTGCATCACTAACCATAAAAGGGTAGTATATAATATAAGAATGGGGGATATTGAAAGCCAAAATTGATTTTAAAGAAAGACATAATCATAAGAATGGGCTCTTAATATCCTTAGAACACTAAATCCCTCACTTGGTCACTACCTTAAAGTGATCAAAATAGAACCAAAACCATCACTAAGCCAAAAATGAAAGAACACAAACATTTGCATAAGATAAACCATGAAAATCACTTTAAATTCTATCAAAACTCCAATTTTGCAGTAAATAAGGGTCATATGTAACATCCTTATCCTTACTCATTAGCATTCCCACATAAACATATTCATTACATAAATGGTATTTACAATCCCACAAGAGCATATGCATTAGATAAATGATCATTTCAATATGTAAATTGATTCAGCATGATGATGACACTTGCACCATTGCATTTGGGACACTTGAACATATATGTAATGTTTGTATAGTTGTATAGAAAATTATCTTATGTTGTGTGCATGATATAACATCATAAATATTGGTGTTTTAGAGCTTATTTAAAAGTATAAGGAGTATATGGTGTGTGTGAGGAGATATGACTCCTTCATTAGGGTTGCTTCCCAACTAACCAAACTCTTCTCAGTCTGGCTATTTTCATACATTTTGATGACTTTATGTGCTAATTTAGACAAAGTGAAAACATGAAATTTATAGGGTTATATCCCTTCTAAATACTTGTAAAGCAGTTTTGCTTAATTTATTGTATGAAAAGAGATATGGTTCATTGATTGTGACTGATCTCGAACTTGATAAAACCTCATTAGCCTTTTAATTCTGTTTTTCAAGAATTTGATGGCCATAGAATCAAAATTTGATGATGTTGAAATTTGTATATTTATGTCTGGTCTACATGCCTGTAAAATATTTTTGCCAAATTTATCATGGTTGATGAGATATTTCCCCTTCATCGTAACTGATTGTCAATATGTTGAAAACCTGCTCACCCTGAGATTGATCATTTATTTTAGTGACTTTATAGACCAAATTAGATAATGAGTAAACATAAAAAAAATATATATATATTCTTTTATGTGTTTTGTAACTTCTGGTAAATCAATTTTGCAATTGGGTTTGTAAAATTTAAGATATATCTAAAATTGTAAGACTTACTCAAACTAAGATGACATTAAAATAGGGAAAAAATTCAAAAATATAATATTGACCTAAAATTTTTTATCATTATGTGTCTAGTATATTTTAAAAAAGAATCAAGTCATTTGGAAAAGTATATCTAGAGTTATTGTTATGAGAGTGTAGCACGGTCAGACTGCATATAAGGAAAATATGCATAAACACTAGGTCCACTTGCATGGAACATGCCTATAGTTGCATACCAAGCATTCAAAATCATTCTGACATACTATAACTAATTATGTGTCAAATATTAGGATTCTAATACATTGAGGAAGCCCAAGAGAGAGTTCTAAACCTACCATAAAGGTTAGTCACAATAAAAGGTAGTAAAAGCCATAATTAGATTCTAATGTGTATGTGTGATGATTTTTCTGATATAGTTATGTTCTATTATATGTATATGTGATTGAATTGTGAAATTTTTTGAATTGTGAAATTTTACATGTGATTACATGTCAAGTGAGAAGAATATGATCTTAATCATTACTTGGTATACCATTGTGAATAAACTTTTGCATTTGGAACTAAAAGGATGTTGTGACTGACTTTATTGGACTAGGTTGGTTAACCCTAAGTCTTGGACCTCTTTTGATCTTGACAAAAGAGATTTATCAATTCTAATATTTCGATTAAGTGTTGTTTTGTAGAATTAAGTTAGACTTTCAATTAGAAGTTGGACAGATTTCATAATCTTCAAGAAGGCAAAGTTCATCCAAATTTGCGGTCAGTGATTTGTAATTCATGACCGCGACTTAGCTCAAGACAAGATGAAAGCATGCCAGACGGATTCGTGGGCATTGTCACTACCGCGACTCATCCAAAGATGGGAGTATCAAAGTCACACACGAATTCGCAGTCATTGTCACGCCTGAGTCGTTAACGCAAATTTTCATAGTGACAGAAGAGGGAACCAAGTCCACAACCACAACGTGCCAAGTGTCTTAGGTATCCCATTGAAGAATAAAATTCACAAGGGTGACATTGTGGGTAGCAACCGCGATTCATGAAGATGAAAATTCTCCCTCAAACAAAAGCATTCGCATCTCAGTGGCACCCTATATAAGGACTAATCGTAACCGTAAAGTTTATGGGTAGTTAGAAAGCAACGATTATATTTTTCTAATGGACCAATAAGGATCTGACACGTGGAGTAGCTGTTAGACACAAATGGGGTTTTTCACTGTAATTTTTGGCTCCCATATAAAAATTGGAATGTTGCGACTGTGATACTTCAGTAGCGACTGTGACTCTTACCTGACATGTAATTAATGCAGAATCTATCTAGCATGTTTTGAAGATTTGATGAGTTTCATAGTCTAATTCTCTTTGGTGGGTATGGGTTATAAATACTCCACCAAACAGATGTAAATAAAAGAGAATTCATTAACTTTTAACCAATCTCTTGTAAATTTGCTACTCATTCTTTCAATTCATCTTTATACTTTAAGTGATTGTTTGGTGTGAGCATTAAAGACCAATTTAAAAGGTTTTAGTGTGAGCCTATGAAAACATTTGAGAGAGGTTTTAATGTGAGCCTGTGAAAACACTTGAGAGAGATTTTAGTGTGAGCCTTAGAAAACACTTGTAAGAGAGGTTGTTGTGTGAGCCTTGAAAACACAAAGTGTAAAAGTTACGTGTGAGCTTAGAAACACCATTTTGAGTGAGTGAAACACCCCATTGCAGAGAATTGGGGAGTAGACATAGGGTTGGTTAATACCCGAACCACTATAAATCTTTGTGTCTCTTTTCTACTCTATCTTTATCCCTCACTTTAATTTTTATTTAAACACCAATTCAACTCCCCTTCTTGGTGCCTAGGGCTAACAAGTGGTATCAGAGCTTTGTCTCACAAACAAGCCTTAATTGGGTGAGCAAAAATCATGGCACAAGAGGGAATCCACTTACACCTCAAGCCCTACTTTAATGGATCCAACTATACTCATTAAAAGTATAGGATGGAGATTTATCTTGATACAGATGTAGTGGACCTTTGGGATGTAGTTTTCAAAGAATGGAAGCCACCCATTAAAGTAATGGATGGAATTGAAGAACTCATTCTAAAGGAAGATTGGGTTGAAGCCCATAGGAGGTCAAATGGCAAGAACAAGAGGGCAATGGCTATTCTTCTAAGCTCTCTCTCAAGGGAAGAGATTGAAAGAGTGCAACATTGCCAAACAGCTCATGCCATCTAAAAGACTCTTGAAAACTATCATGAGGGCATAACACTTGTTAAATCAAGTAGATTAGATTCATGATGAAAGACCATGAAAACATCACTGAAATGACAAATAGACTTCTATCCATCGTCACAAACATGAAGAAATTTGGAAGGACTCTCACCAACTGTGAGGTAAACAGAAAATTCCTTAAAACTCTTCCATTAGATAAGTTTGGTGCAAGAGTATGCAGCATTCAAGAGTCCAACCTGGAGATTGGAAAGGTTTTTATGAATGTGTTGATAGGCAAACTCTTAACTCATGAGCAAGTCTTACAAAAGGATAGCCTCACAAAAGGATGAGCAAATAAAGAAATTAAGGGGCCAAGGAGAAAAATAAAAAAAAGAAAGAAGCAACTTAGCACTCAAATCGTCAACCAAGGAGAAGGAGGTAGAAACTACCTCTAGTGATGAAGAGAGTGACAAAGAAGAAGAAGAAGAGCTAGCAATGCTCTCAAAAAGGACTAGGGAGTTAATTGGAAGAAGAAAAGAGAGAAGAAGCTTCAAAAAGACAACTCCTAATCCTAGAGAAAGATCTAATGAAGTCACTTATTATGAGTTTGGCAAGTAAGGCCACATCAAATATGATTGTCCCAAGATAAAGAAGAAGAAGAGAGGGGATAAGAAGAAGAAGAAAAGTTTCTCATCCATTTAGGATAATAGCTCAAGTGAAGATGAAAAAGAAGGAGAAGTTGCCAACATTTGCTTCATGGCATAAGAACACTCTCCAAATGTGGTAAGTACTTCATCCACTTTCATTTAGATTTTGATGAGAAAGATGAAGAGCTTCTAGAGGTTCTTACTATGAGATGTGACAAATACAAGTCACAAATGAAGTCTTACAAGAAAAAATGTCTAAAATTAAAGGATGATTGTAAATCCCTTAATGATCTTGTAAGCGAATTCAAAGCATCAAATGATGAGCTCAAAAAATCTATGAAAAATCTTTCCAAATCATCTTCATCATTGGCTTCATTGAGAAAAGAGAGTGACTCCCTAAAAAGGAGAAGCCATTGAGCTTAGAAGCTCTATCTCTAAATTTCATTAGGGTAAGAAAGTCTTAGATACCCTAATACTATCACAAAGGCCACTCTTAATTAGACATGGTTTAGGCTTCCATGGAGCCTCCTCATCCACTTCATCACCTATTACATTTGTTAGACCAACAACACTTCAAACCTTAAGTATTAAGGCCATAAGGAAGAAAAGTGCTCCAAGCACTGAATTCCCAATGCCTAAAGGCAAAGGTAAAGCATAAAATGGCTCAAGGCCTACTTCAATGAAGGCTAATCATTGTTACATGTATAACAAGAAGCATGCTCACGCACACAAACATAAACAATTCTCTACTACTTCTTATCACTCATGCACTTGCATGCACTTACATAACCAAAGTATGAGAAGACCTCCTACTTATACTAAGGTTGTGCATAGGAGAAATACTCACAAGTCTAAACTCCAATGCCACTATTGCATAAAAGTTGGGCATATTAATGTTCATTATTTTATTAGAAAGGCTCATCTCAAACTAAAAGACCCTTCAACCCCTAACCTACTAGGACCCAAGTATGCATGGGTACCTAAGAAAAAGTGATTTACATTTATTATGTAGGGAAGTGCGGCAACCATCAATAAATCAAGTAATTGGCACATGGATAGTGGATATTCTAAGCATATGACAGGAAATAGAAAGTTATTCACGACATTGAAGGAAAAAGAAGGTGGAAATGTCACATTTGGTAACAATGCCAAGGGTAAGGTAATTGGCATTGGAACCATTGGTAAGAATGGTTGTGCTTTGATTGATAATGTTTTTTTAGTTAATGGCTTACAATATAATTTTTTGAGTGTAAGTCAATTGTGTGACAAAGGGAATAAAGTCACCTTTGATCCTAGGGAATGTCGAGTCACCACATTAGTGGATGAAGAGGTTATTTTCAAGGGTGAAAGGAAAGGCAATACCTACTCAATTGACTTAGACAATTTGGCTAACCAATCTTTTAAGTTTCTTATGTCTTTGAGCAATGAAGCTTAGTTATGGCATAAAAGGCTTGGACATGCAAGCATGGATCTCTTACAAAGCCTATATAAAAGAAAGTTAGTGGAAGGTCTTCCCAAGCTAAATTTCATTAAAGACAATACATGTGATCCTTGCTAAATGAGGAAGCAACGTCAAGCCTCCCACAAAGCTAAAAATGTTATAAGCTCATCTAGACCCCTTCAACTAATTTATATGGACTTAATATGACCCACTTGAAGTGATAGTTTAGGTGGAAAACATTATGCGCTAGTCCTAGTTGATGATTATTCTAGGTTTACTTGGGTGTCCTTTCTAGCTCATAAGAATGACACTTTTGATTCCTTCAAAACCGTTGCAAAAAGAATTCAAAATGAAAAAGGTTACTTTATTTCTTCTATAAAAAGTGACCATGGAAAAGAATTTCAAAATGAGTCTTTTGAAACCTATTATTTCGAGAATGGTATTTTCCATAATTTTTCAACTCATAGAACACCATGATAAAATGGCGTTATGGAGAGGAAAAATAGAACACTAGTAGAAATAGCTAAAACCATGCTCAATGAGTATTCTTTACCAAATTGCTTTTGGGCCAAAGCCATTAATACTTCGTGTTATATTGCAAATAGAGTTTTAAGAGACCTATTCTCAACAAAACGTCTTATGAGCTATGAAATGGTAGAAAACCCAAGATATCATACCTAAGAGTATTTGGGTGTAAGTGCTATATATTGAATACTAAGGATAATCTTGGGAAATTTTATTCTAAGACCAATGAAGGCATATTCTTAGGTTATTCCACCTCTAGTAAGGCTTATAGAGTCTTTAATAAGGGTTTTATGGTAGTTGAAGAGTCTATGAACGTTATTTTTTATGAATCTAGTAAACTTGATCTTAGGAAAGGTATTTTTGTTGATGATCTTGTAGGTGACCTTGCAAAATTGGAGTTAGAAGACACTACAAGAAAAGAGGATAAAGATAAAGAAGAAGGTGAATCATCAAGAGTAGATGAGAAACAACAACATCAACAAGAAGATGAGCCAAGTCAAGATCTACCCAAGGATTGGAGAATCTCTAAGGATCACCCCAAAGATTTAATTATTGTTGATACCTCTAAGGGTGTAAGTACTAGATCTCAACTTAATCTTTTAGATAATAATCTTGCTTTTGTTTCTCAACTTGAGCCAAAATCAATTAATGAGGCTCTTGATGATGAGAGTTGGGTGCTTGCTATGCAAGAGGAACTCAACCAATTTAAGAGAAACAAGGTATGGGAACTTGTCCCTATGCCTAAAGAGCACTTCATTGTAGGTTACAAATGGGTGTTTAGGAACAAGTTAGATGAGCAAGGTCTTATCACAAGAAATAAAACTAGATTAGTTGCTAAGGGATACAAGCAAAAGGAAGGCATAGATTATGATGAGACTTGTGCCCCACATTGCAAGCTTAGAGGCCATTAGGATACTTTTAGCTTTTGCATGCCACATGAATTTTAAGTTTTTCCAAATGGATGTAAAAAGTGCATTTTTGAATGGAATTATTAAGGAGGAAGTCTATGTTGAACAACTTCCTAGTTTTGAGTCACATTGTTTTCCCAATCATGTTTTTAAATTGAACAAAGACTTATATGGATTGAAATAAGCTCCATGAGCTTGGTATGAAAGGCTTAGTTCATTTCTTTTGAAAAATGATTTTGAAAAAAGAAAGGTAGACACCACACTATTTGTTAAAAAACACAAGCATGATACACTAATTGTACAAATTTATGTTGATGATATCATTTTTGGTGCTGCTAATGAGTCTCTTTGTGAGGATTTTGCTAAGTGTATGACTAGGGAATTCAAAATGAGCATGATAGGAGAGCTCAAGTTCTTTCTCGGTCTATAAATCAAGCAAACCAAAGAAGGGATCTTCATCAACCAAGCCAAATACACAAGGGAGATACTTAAGAAGTTTGGCATGGATGGTTGCAAAGTAGCCAAAACCCCTATGAGTGGTGCCATCAAGTTAGATAAAGATGAATTGGATAAGAAGGTAGATGAAAAGAGATATTGAGGTATGATCAGATCTCTACTTTATCTTACTGATTTTAGGTCGGATATCGTGTTTAGTGTATGTATGTGTGCTAGGTTCCAATCCTCTCCTAAAGAGTCTCATTTAAATGTTGTTAAGAGAATTTTTAAGTATTTACATGACACAATTCACTTAGGGTTATGGTATCATAGGGATTCATCCTTTAGTCTCATAGGATATTTGGATGCAAATTATGCGAGTAGTTTATTAGATAGAAAAAACACTTCTGGGACTTGCCAATTTAGTGATTCTTTCACAGAGAACCCATTACTGCTTTAAGTAAGAATTCCTCTTGTATTATTATTATTATTATTATTATTATTATTATTATTATTATTATTATTGTTGTTGTTGTTGTTGTTGTTGTTGTTGTTGTTGTTGTTGTTGTTGTTGTTGTTGTTGTTGTTGTTATTGTTATTGTTGTTGTTATTATTGTTATTATTATTATTATTATTATTATTATTATATTATATTATATTTTTTTTTATTCATGTCCTAATTTTTGTCCGGACTGCACTTATGAGTTTCAATCCAATGGGCTGCTCATTTTTGCTCACCCTTTTAGGTTTTTAACCTAATGAGCATATTTTATATTTTTCTTCTCTTTTTTCTTTTCTTTTTCTTATTTCTCTTCTTCCTTTTTATGTTTTCAAATATGGTTACAAGAAAGGTTGGGACTATTGGTTGCCCCAACTAGGGACATAAGGATTTACTATCCCCAACATTATTGAATCGTTGCCTATTGAGGTTAGCTGTTATTAAGGCCAAGTGGCTCAAATGGATGTCTCGCATTACTGTCCCTGACATCCATTGGAGCTTCCCGTGGTGGAATCTATTGTGTGTTACCCTGACGACTTGTGGGGATTGTGTCATTCTTCTTGCATTACCTTTAAGCACATTCTATGACTCAGCTCGTGTACATCATCAATTTAGTGCTCTTCAGTTTGAGGTATAGGTCCTCCATTACTTTGCAGAAGGTCCCTTGTCCCAACTCTTCCTGGATAGTAAGAGTTCTCATTTTAACAAAATCAAAATTACCCCCTGCACCCGCTCCTTTCTTGTTTATAGCTCTATTGAAGTATACTCTCCATCCTTGAGGCTTAATTGCTCTTAACCCTTCATCTGAGAATTAAGGAAGCTCATATTCTTCTTCTTCGAGAGGTTGCTATGCTAAATACTCTGAAACCGCCCATCCTTTGATCACCCTCTTGATTACATACTTAACATCAAATTTAGTTAAGATTAACCACTTCACTAACTTGCCCATCAAGGAAGGGCCCTTATGTAAATACTTAATTAGATCAAGTTTCAAAACCACTTCCATGGAATATGACTAAAAATAATGTCTCAATTTCTTTGTTGTCCAAACCAATGCCAGACAAGTCTTCTCGACCTAATTATGCTTCACTTCATAAGACAACAACTTCTTATTAAGGTAATACACCACATATTTGTTCCTTATTTCATCTTCCTAAGCTAACATTACACCAACAGAGTTATCTTCTACTGTTAAATGCAAGGTTAGTGGTTTTTCAGGTTTTAAAGGCTTCAATACTGATGGGTCAGTAAGATACTCTTTTATTCTCTCGAAGGCTTTCTGCCATTATTCGTTTCACTTCACTAATTGGTCCTTCCTTAATCACTTGAAGATTAGTTCACCAATGGGAGTGAGTCTAGCTATGAAATGACTAATGTATTATAAGCAACCTAAAAAACCTCTGACCTCCTTCTCTGTCTTGGGTGAAAGCATTTTCTTAAATAGCATTTACCTTATCCAGATCCACTTTGATGCCCTTTTCACTGACCACGTGTCCTAATAACTTACCAAAATTAGCCCTAAACACACACTTTTTGGGATTCAATCTCAAGTTATACTCATCGACTGTCTTAAGAAACTTTTCCAAAGCCTTAAACTACCCTTCCCTTATTTCTGACTTCACCATGATGTTATCTACATACACCTCCACTTTTTTAAGGATTAAGTCATGCAATAAGGCAATTGTTATTCGCTTGTATATTGCTCCCGCATTCTTCAATCTAAACGGCATCACCTTATAGCAATACATCCCCCATTTTATGATAAAAGCCATTTTTACATTATCTATGATGGCTATGAAAATCTGGTTTTACTCGGAGAACCCATCCATAAAGGAATACATAAAGCAAGTTGTTGCACTATTAACCAACACGTCTATGTGTGGTAAAAGAAAGTCATTCTTTGAGTGTGCTTTGTTCAAATCCCTGTAGTAAACACACATCCTCACTTTCTCACCCTTTTTCAATAAACAATACTTAGTTGGTTAGCCATTTAGGATAGTCCACTACTTCTAAGAACTCAACAGTCAATTGCTTTACTACTTCTTCCATGACCAACTGAGCCCACTCAGGTCTCATCCTTTGAAGCTTTTGTTTTACTATTTTCACGAGTGGGTAGGTTGGGATTTTTTGTTCTGCAGTTTGCCTATCAACCCTTGACATATCTTCATACATCCAAGGAAAAACCTCGAATACTATTTAAGTAATTATTCAAACTTTCTTTGCTCCTTCTCTATAACATCACTAATAATGACCATGATCTTTGGATTTTGTAACCATTTACAAAGTAAATAGGATACATAGTCACACTGCATAATGGACCTTTGACAACATCTATAATAAATTGATTTGTGATTCCATTTGTTAGGTCATTTGCCTAAAAAAATAAAATAACTCATTATCTACATTAGTTATGTAATAATTACTCTTATAAAATTTATTGTTATATTATTAGCCAGGATATACTCACATATAACTCGAACCAATATCGAAATTCTATCTCCAACTTTTTATCAATATCATCTATGGATATATTGGAAAAAGTGTAATTCAATATGTCAATGTATAAGCTTTATAAAATTTGCAAGACATAATATTAGTATTTTAATATTTGTATATCATTTGCAAAAGTACAAAATAAAGAGTTGAAATAGAATTATAACGTACTCAACCTATTTTATTACTTCTTGATAGTTCAAAAGAATATATGTTTCAATTGTGTGATACGTCTGTCAATATTTTGATTTTAGGTCTACCAAATGGTCTACCTTGATGAGTGAATATTGACAAATTCCCTGGAATATTAGATATTTCAAAGTTTCCATCATCATACTCTTCTATGCCTTATATACATATGTGATTTGAAATATTATGAGCAAAATGGTGATGCGTCTTCAACTAAGTATGTATTGCATATAGAACCTTCAACTCGAGCTTTACTCCTCACATTATTTTTTAAATATCTAATAAATCTACAATGTACAACATGTGAATAAGTTAAAAATGAATGGATTGAAATTGAAATGACATGTACAATGGAAACTTTGCATTTAATGTACCTCTCCGAAGGATACATCCATCTATACTGCATAGGTTGTGTTTGCTTTGCTTCATATGCCAAGTGTATAACTAGATGTTCCATTGAATCAAAGAAACTTAGAGGAAAAGTACATTCCAACTTATATAAAATCAAAGGAATGTCAATTTTCAAACATACCATGTCTTCCTCCCTTATTTGCGGTGCAATGAGTTCTTTAAAAACAAACTCGACTCTGAGAGGTTTCTATACTTGTGAAAGGAATAACTCATAATAAGGAGCAATTACTGCATAAATATATGAGAATTATAACTTTTTATGCCAAATAACTTAAGCTTGTGCATATTGACGCATTGAGGGAAATCTAATATTCTTGAGCCATTCACATAATACTTGCTTGCTTTTCTTATCAAGTGTATATTTTATTTTTGGATATTTTCCAGTTGCATTATCCCGATATAACTTCAGATGATGACAAAATAACTTCAAGTCCTCTCTAAATTTCATTCTTTTTAAATTTCCTGTCTATATTCATCACTATATTAAAAATATTCCCAAACACATTCTTCTCAATGTGTATGACATATAAATTATGCCTTATCAAATCAGTACTCCAATAAGGCAAATCCCAGAATATACTTCATTCTTCTACCCATATCTTGTTCATTTTGTTATTTGACCATTAACATCTTCATACCTAACTTCATTTGCCCTTATCAATCGTAATTCAATGATTTCCTCTAGCATGTCCATTCCTGACCTTATAAGAGGAGCCGAATATTCCATTGTTCTATTCTTAAGAAGTGTAGTTTTGTTCCATCATAATGAATGAGCATGCGATAAGAATTTTCAAGTATTATCAAACCAAGATTGCTTACCTCCATTTGGAAGTGTGAAGGCATCAGTATGTTCCGTGCAATATGGAAAAGTAAGTATATCTTGAGTACTCCATTCAATCAACATACCATAAGAAGGAAAATCACTAATTATTTATAACAATGTAGCTCATAATTGAAAATTACACTTGGTGGAAATATCATATGTCTCCACACCATTTTCCTATAACTTTTTCAGTTCTACAATTATGGGTTGCATGAATACATTTAACTTCGATTTATGATTGTTAGGTCCTAGAACCAGAATAGAAATAAATATATATTCCTCCCTCATACACATCCAAGGTGGCAAATTATAAGGGTTAGAATAATTGAACAACATGAAACCCATCAATGGACAATCCAAGCCGAACATTTCAAATTATAAGGGTTAGAATAATTGAAACCCATTAATGCACAATCCAAGTCGAACATTTTAAATTTCAAATGCAAACTGTGGATTTATTCTATTAAATTACTTCCACGTAAAAGAATCTGAACAATGTTCCATCACACCTTTATCCTATTCATGCTCAGGATGCCATCTCATATACTTGGCAGTTGCTTTAAAGGCATACAACCTTTGTAGTCTCGCGTCAGAGAAAAGTAATATATCTTCTTATATGAAACTTCTTTTTTAGATGTACTTGATCCATGAGGCATGCATTTATATACGGGAAAATCACAAAAACTTGCATGTCTTCAAGTTATTGTCACCACCCTAATATAACATGTAATTATTCTTGCAATAGTGAATCTTCTCAACTCGAAGATCTAAACCTTGCATCAAATTTATTAGTGCTATAAAAACTATCAACCACTGTATGTTCCTCAAGCAACGAATCATTGTACCATTGTATAATATCATTGTAACACCTTTCAAATAAATGATGGTTCAATTTGATATTCATCAATCATGCAATCAAAGATAACTTGGCATTTAAAGCTTTTTGGATCTTTTCTAGCTATTTGGCAAAATTATCAAATCGAGTGTTTTCCTTCTTACTTTTTATAGCTTTATCAGGAATGACTGTAGTACACCCCATTTCCTTAGCAAGTTTGTTCTCATGGTATTCCTTCATCTAAACAAGTTGTCATTATCACCACTAGTTAAGGGCCCTTTATGGGTGTCTTTTCCTTATCAACTCTATTAGCATATGTATCCCCTTTACTTAAAATCTTGTTAACCCGCTTATTTACTTAGTAATCCTCTCCTCCATCTTGCAATTGAACTCGGTCATTATTTTTTCTAAAACCTTGAGTGGCACATTAGGTTCCACGAGTGTCTCAGTTCTTTGAATTGGACTAGGTGTCTTACTCTTACTTGCGAGATCATTGTCCCTTCTCTTCCACGAGGGTTTATATGGAGTTATGATAGCTACAAGACAAAGGTTATATGTATGATGTATGTATAAGTAATCGATGTATCGATGCATGATATGTATGATATGCACACACCATTTGCAAAAATCCTTTCGATCTTATTCCTCCCATATGTAAGGTCTAGAGGCTCTTTCTTAGGAGGGTCTCACTCTTCTACCAATAAAGGGTGTAAAATGTACACGGTTACATCAAACCAAGGAAGGGTTAAAATCTCAAAAGGACATACACAAAAGGATTGTATCATTATAAGAAAAATCGTTATTACATTGCTTGGAAAGGAATATATACAAAAGAATAAAAATCCTTTTAGTAAGGAAATCGAGATGTACATAATCATTCTTTACATAACAGGGTGGGGGATAAACAAATATTTATATGAGAGGTATTTACATAGTAGGGAAGTGAGATAACATTGCATTTACATTGAGGAATGCCTAATCATGTTCTTTGAAGAACCTTAACCCTACCATTAAAGGAGAAATGCAAATAAGAGGGTGTCCTAGTCTAATGTGCTATTGGCTCTTATATATGCATATTAGATGAAACAGTTGTTGAAGTCGATGGCTCCCATAAGTTGAGGGACAGTTGTCGTAACCCCTCATTCAATATACCTAAGGGTATTAAGGTTATGAGTGATAGACCCTCCTCACTATCTCCTAAGCCTAAATAGAAGTTAAGTCTTAAGTTTAAAGAACCCATCAGTTTATATAAGGTCAGATCTAATGCATATGGTAGAGTGTGGACATGAATGCAAATGAACTAACTAATAACAAGGTTAAAAATGCCCAGTGAACCATAGATTAAACACAAAGTCAATTTTGATTCCCTAATGGAGTCGCCACTATGAGCGTCATGTAAGTCTTCGCTCGAACAAGTGGAATCTTGCTTACGACTCCATCCTTTTATTGATCAATAAGAGATCAAGAGGATGAAGGTCTTTACATTGAAAATAACCCTAAGGTATGGCACATGGGATCCTTTAGGCCTTATGCAAGTTCAAAGCCCCTATGTCCAAAATGGTGATAGTCGGGGGATCAAAGGTGGAATAAAAAATTAGTATTATCCCTAAGGGATGTGGAGTTGCCACATGACTTTGGTCAGGACAAGAATCTGGATAAGGTAAAATTTAAACCTAAGTTAAGTCACTTTGAAGGCCCATTCCATCTTCACCCCAGCAAAGATTGAATTTGAAAATTAGGTATGACTTGGGGAAGAGGTTAGACACCCTCAAACTGTCTGGATATTAGGATTCAGCCTTCAGGCATCTTTAGTTCACTTTTAACATTTTTAACTAAGATATTAATTAGTTTAATTAGCGATGATAAACATGCATCTAACGTAATCAAACTAATCAAATTAAGTCATCAACACTAAGGAGAGGGTGATCATGTGTTATGACAATTGGAAAAGCATATATATCAATGTCCATGCATCCATCTTAAGAAGGGAATGGGGTTATATGACATGGCATCAGGTAAACGTGCATATCCATACTACATATATCATATATATTCTATCAAAGGGAGTGGGATCATGCATCATGGTATAGGGTATAACATACATCTCCAAACATCACATATAACCATCAAAAGATGATTATCAAGACCAAGATTCATGGTCTAGCTTAAACAAGCACCTACACCCAAAGAAAATGCACAAGTTAATATCTAATCACAAAATCGATCCAATTAAAACAAATTAAACAGACAAGGCTCACATTACCATATCTCTCATGTCAATGTACCTAATATATGTTTCTAAGTCCATAATCACAAACATCCCAACATCATATGAAGAGCAATATAGTACCATAACACAAATGCATATATAATGGAAGACAAAGAATCATAAACATGTAATGCAAAGCACTTGGAGGATTTTTAATGGCCTAAGGCAAAATAATCATAAAACAGATCCTAGAGTTGATGAACCCTCTCTCTTATTGCTCAAAAAGAGTTAGGCATCCATAAGCATTACTAACCACTAAGAAGGTTAGAAGCTAACTAATAAAAGGGAAATCATAAGGCTAAAAATGTATTTAATAACCTACTTAGGAGTAAGCATAACTATAGTAGAGCTCTCAAGGTCTTAGGAACAATAAGTTTCTAACTTCATCACTGCCCAAAAAGCATCAAAACAGAACTATTGAGTATCACATCAACCTTAAAATGGAAGAACACAAAGCATTAATACATAATGAGCCATGAAAACCATTTTAAACTCATTATAAGTTCTAATTTTCAAATGAATAAGGATCTTAGGTTGTTTGGTCTTCTCTTATTCTGCCATTGAAACTGTAAAATGTTATAGAAAACAGTTTTGGAAAAGAATATTTTGGTGAGAAAAAGAGATATTTACAAAATGTGTTCCAGGAAACTGGGTTGCCTAAGAAAAAGGTTGTACAGACCATCTCAAGTTTGTATAGCCTTCATTTTCTAGGTTTTTAAAAGTAAAAGAAAAAGAAAAAAGGGAAAAAGAAAAAAGGATGGGGGCACTTTTGGATGCCTTTTGATTAACTTCTTGCCCTCAGAGGCTCACTATTTAATTAATGTCCTTCAAAATGCTAAGGAATGCATAAGAGATGTGGGGTTTAGGCTTTATTCTTCCTTAGAAGTGATTAGTATGGGTTAGAGTTTTTGGATTTTTAGGCTAAGCATGAGTGTGGAGAAATTTTGGCAAAGTTTTGTTATGGTTTTTAAGCACCCTCTTCTTTAAATAGTAGGGTATTTATAGAAGAAGAAGAAGAGTGCATCACAGCCTAGAATGGTTCTCGTTGGATCTTGTTTTCATCCAATCATAGATAAGACCATGAAAGTTCTAAAATTTGGATTTTTAAGAAGGCTATACAGCCAAGGGATAGGTTGTACATCCTTCATACTTGGTTATATAGACTTAGGTTAAAGGGGTACCAATTTGTACATCCTAATTTGGTAGGTATACATTCCAATTTAGTGGGATGCCTATCCCACTAAATAGGGTTGGTAGCCTTGGGCTTGGTCTTAGGGCTTTTCCAAAGCTTCTTAAGGCCTTGTTTCTTTCCCTCTAGCAATTTTCTTTTTATTCTAGGGAATATCTTCAGTAATTTTCATCATCATGCTTTCATGTTAAGGCTTAAAATCTGATGCTGACACATTTGAATCTAAATTAAATTATTATTAGTCAATCAAAATATCTTATCTATTTTAAGTTAATTAGATTTAAATTAAATTAATTATAGTTAATTAAATTATTTCAAATTTATTTATTTATTTGGGACATATATTTATAGTTAATCAAAATAAAATAAATCATATATTCTAAATATGTGTCCAAAAGCCTATAACAACATTTCAAATGGGCTTTTTTAATATAGACTGTTCAAGATAAATTTTGCTTTATTTCTTACTTTTATTAATTAATTGAAAGACTCCTTTGAAGACTTCTTTAAATAAAAGGGTTTCTCCTTTCCTCCTATTAAAGATATCCATAAAAACTTTAGATTTTGCAAAACTCTGAAGTCTTTAAAGCTCCTAAGTTTTCAAGGCTTCAAGTTCTCTAATGTATTTCATAGGTCTTGTTTTTATAGTGGAATGGTATGGAATAAGAATAGAAAAATTGGTATTTGGAATTAAATGGATGTAAACTTTTAACCTTTATTTTCATCCTAAAAAAACTCACAAATGAGGCTAACTCATTAACCGCATTTACATTCATTCCTTAACTCTCTCTAATCCACTTCCATGCAAGCTCTAAGACTTAAAATTAACGATTAAAATTCTTCTACATCTATAAATAGGAGGTTTTATCTTGGATTCAAAATCAAGCCTATGCGACCTTTAGGTCTCATTCTTATTTGAAAAGTCAAACAACATGATTTACTACTTTGGAAAGAAAAATTAAAGGGATTGTAACCCACTTTTATAAATTTGATAATTTGTACTTACTTTATTTTTAATTTTTAGATATAAAATTTGTGTACACAAATTTCTGGTACATCCAATCTCTACCTTTTATCTTGTCTCTTCAAAAAGCACAATTAACTATATCAATATGCAATCTAACCTAGTTTTACTAAAAATGAAAATTGATCCTGCAAGGTTACTTAACTTAAGTCTAAACTCCTTTCGTTTTTGAGTCAACCATCAATGCCTAGGTTCAAAATTAAACATGTTGCTAATATCTATGTCTAATCAATTCCTCTTTTAGAAAGAGTTTGTTTGTCCCTTTACAAGCACTGAGGGAAAATGAAGGTAATTCATCCATTCTCACTCCTTCGTCAAAAAGGCTAAACTTTGGTGAGTTATCTACTTATGCTAGCAATGGATCTGACTCAACCTCTCATCATACACCATCAAGTGGTGTTTTTGGCTCTATGATGGCAATGACTGCTAACATAGCAAACATGGAGGAATATATCACTAACTTGACAAAGATGGTGAAAATTTTCACAATTGCAAATAGTGAAATATACTGAAATTACATCTTTTCTAATTAAAGTCCATAATCTAATTAAAAAAGCTTTTATTGATGAAACATTAAGATAAACTCAAGAGGTTATAAAAAATATTACTACTCTTAATACTATAAAGACCATCTAGCTAGCTATTAATGGTTTAATATCTGCTAGTTAATTGAAAAAGCTAATAAATAAGGGTATTAAAGATCAAGTTGAAAACACGTCTCAACCTTCTTACGCTTATTTCAAGCCATATACTTAAAGGATTGAATTTTTGAAAATGCCAAAAAAAAATATTAGTCATAAAAGTTTCAACATTTTAATGGTAGGAGAAATCCTAAATAATATGTTACTTTTGTGTAAATGTGTAATGATGTTGGAACCTATGATGATCTTCTAGTTAAAAATTTTGTTTGATTACTCAAAGGTAATGTTTTTTATCAGTATACTAACCTAAAGTCAAGCTTAATTAATAGTTGAAAATAGTTAGAGCAGAAGTTTTTTAACCATTGTTATAACACTCAACATATTGTTAGCATGATTAAGATAACTGCTACTCATCAATACAAGGATAAGCAAATCATTAACTACATCCAACGATAAAGGAACTTGAGCTTGAACTGAAAAATTTGCTTTTTGAAACTTCTAGTATTGATATGTGCATTAAAATCATGCATTGGGGACTTCATTATATTTTATAAGGAATTAAGCTTAATCTTTTGAAGAACTAGCTACTCGACCCTATAATATAGAGCTTAATATTGCATATTCTAACAATCAAAATATGCTAATATAAGTAGGGTAAGGAAAAGCCAGAGGTACAAAAGGGCACTAAGCTAATATCTAAATTTGACAATAAATAGTCAATAGTCGTAACTTCTATTTTATTGAAAATTAATACTAAATCTAGAAAGAAGTAGGATGCTAAGCTTGCTCATATGTAAAGTAAGGAGCAAAAAGAACAACTTTGAACGAGAGATGGGAGAAGCAATATATTTTTCCTAATTTTGATGTGTCCCCATATTGAACAATTTACTCTTCCTAAAATAAGGAATCTCGAGAAGGGCATTCATATTGATGATTTGAATTACTGTAAATATTACCTATTGTGGAAAAATACTTTGTAAATACTTTGTTTTAAAGGACCAAATTATGAAACTACAAAAGAAATAAGAGAATTTTTTTATTTACAATAGGGAGACTAACTTTTATGTGGCTTTTTTTTTTTTTTGGATATGATTCTTGTTCACCTTTTATAACACACAATTAGCTTTAGGTCCTTTGATCTAATAAAAATTGAAGTTCCTTATCTGAGAAAGATTATTAAACTGATGGCATTATCTCAAACATGGAAGTTAATAAAGATGAGTTTTATGATAAGGGATGTACTATCATCACCAAAAACAAAAAGAGTCAAAAGAAGCATCTCCTAAAGAGAGACCTCATCTTAAATGGGAAATAACCCAAAAAAGCCAAAGAAGTCTACAACACCACCAAAACTAAAAAGGTTAGGGAGGCATATATATTTTGATTTCATGCGTAAAGAGTTCTCCATGCTATCACATTAAAGGAGTGAAAGAACCAGATGATAAACTAGAAGTTAGGGAAACAAAAATATACAACCCTCAAATGACTTATACTTGTGCTGAAAAGATTAGTTTCATAAATGATGTATACTTACCAAGTTCTAAATTTCATAACCAATTAGTTTTTGTCATGGGATACATTTGAGAGCAAAAAGTTAATTGAATCCTAATAGATGATGGATCAGGTGTTAACATTCTACCAATCAAAATCATGAAAAAACTTTTAAAATTTTAATTTTTATCACATATTATGAAATGAGTGCAATTCAAGATTGACTTGATTAAAGAAGAAAATAAATCACCTAATAAAAAAGAGGAACAAATGGCATCTAAAAGAGATCATCCTTTAATACTAAAAAAGAAGAGAAGAAACCTTTTCTTAAAAACTCGCACAATGCCAAAAAAAATTAAAAAATAAAAGCTTAAATGTTTTGTTATATACTAGCTTAGCAAAAAAGAGAGCAAACTTCACTTCTTTCAAACTCATTTGAATGACTCTTGTTATTAAGGAAAGAGGGCAAAATTTCATTTCAAACTTTTATTTTTGAATCTAATGCTACAAAATTGACTTTCGTACAAATATGAAAAATATTAGTTTTGGAGCAAAATCAATATAAAAAGTTATGATCCTCACATCTAGAAAGGCATTGTAAATTACAACACAAAATTCTACATGGTAGATTCCAACTTAAGTGTTGGTTTGGCTTAGAATTTGCTTATTAACGTTCAATGATTAAACATTTAAACACCAAAAAAGTGTTTTGTAAATATTAACAATTAGTTTTTTTATTTAAAAACTAGCATTTAGTTATTATAAAATGTAATTGAATATTGAAAACTAGTAGTGTTTGAATATAAAAACTAACATATAGTTTTTTCTTTAGTATTAACCTTATATTTATAATTGCATAAATTAATACTTTATATAAAACTAATCAAATATGAAAATAATTTATTTTTTTAATAATTTATAATATAACTATATATTGAATTACTAAATTACTATGTACTTTATATATTTATTTATTATTTATAATTGAATACTCATCTATGATTGTTTATTGCTAATAATTGACTATCGTGGATCTCTACTATTAAACTAAATATGTCCTAGATTTTTTTTTGTGAATTTAAGAAATATGAGTTTAGAGCTAGATTAGTTACTTGTATGAAAGAATGTATATAAGATGCTATTGGACCACCTGTAGCTATATTTTCTTTTGTTACATTTAGAACAAAAAAAAATAAAATTATTGATTTGCCTTGAAATGAAAGATATTTTAATCTATTTAAAAGTTTTAAACATTCTTTCGTGTTTGTATATATGCTACCGGACCCTAAATCTTTTTTTGATGTTTTTAATTATTATTTTCTCTGAATTTTTGAACCCCTACAAGGATGACAAATTGTCCACGCCACGGAACATTGGAAAGGCGTCAACATCTAACCGCCTTTGCGATTATAATAAATCCTAACCGTCCATGTCCACAGTCAAAACTTAATCCTGGCCTTCTAATCCTATCCTTCCTTTCTATAAAAACGAAACCCCCGGCATAATGCTTCTGATTTGTAGTCGTAGGTGTTGGGTGAGTTAACTCTTTGTGGTTCGGGGCTTATAATTTTATTTCTTACGTTATTTTCTTCCCTATCTTCTCGCTTCGTATGAATATGATATGGGTCATACGTTTCGTTTCTTGGATTATGGGTCTTGGATTTCAGTTTGGAATTTGGTAGATCGTACGCGCACTAGCTTGTTGATTCTAGGGGAATAGTTGTTTTGATCGTTTTTGTTAATTCCGCGTGATGATAATTATATTTGTCCATAGCTGTTCTTTGTTATTAATCTGACTGCCTTGGATTTGTTAAAGAGACTTCATTTTGGTTTCGGTGTGTTGGATCATTCCAATGATCTCAAGTTTTTGCTGATTGTTTAGTGGTGTTAAGTATTGAATAAGAGAATTGAGGTGCTCAGAAGGTCAGAGAAAATCTTGAAGCGTCTTTGGTTTGATCGATTATAATCTATTGAAATATGAACTTCTTGACTTTTGTGTTTTAGTTGATTTGGCTTGCTGACGATTATAGTAACACTCCTGTTATTTGGGCCTCTTCTGCTGAGTATGTGGAATAAGATTGATAAACTTTGATCTGTATCAATTACATATTTTTGCTTTTTAGCTTTTTATATTTTGACCAAGTTTTGAGCATCTGTCCTGCATAACATAGGAGGTTTACCGCTGCTTGATTCCCGAAGGCCCCATCTTAGGATTGATAATGGGTTCTCTTTGATTTTTATCAAATGTTGTTGTGTTAAAATTTTGAGCATATGTGCTGCGATTCCAGGAGGATTGTGGACAGGAAAAGATTTAGCTGTTTGTTTCCTAAAGGCTGCGTCTGTTGAGGATATGGACTAAGATTGATGAAGGGGTTCTCTTTGATCCTTATCAGTTTATTTTTTGCTTTCTATATGGTGGTCAATTTTGAGCATTTGTGGTGTGATTCCAGGATGACTTTGCGGAGGAAT